>JARQOC010000002.1:715441706-715510537 GCA_033576535.1 Allobates femoralis | reverse complement strand
ACTCATAGATTACTAACATAGGTCAGATAGGGATGGCTTAGAAAGTATTGTAAGGCTGCAGGGACAGGTATTAACAGGTTAGGAAGGTTATTTTGGGTGACAGGTTCCCTTTAATATATAAACCTGAGTGTATGTGTGTGTGAAGCATAAGCCACACCCATTCCACAGGTCACACCCACTCAACAAGCCATGCCCACTCCACAAAGCTGACTGTATGTTTCAAGCCCCGCCCACTCCACATAGCCACACCCACTGCACAGAGCTTAATGTATGTGCATAGCCCTGCACATTCCACATAGACACGCACACTCCGCAGCCTGCATCTCCACATATCCCCACCTCCTCCACATAGCCAATGCACCCTGAACTATGTGGAGGGTGGAGCTATGAGGGAGGTATACATGGGGGCGGCACTATGAAAGGGGTAAGGCTACCAGGAAGGGTGGGGCTATGTGTAGGGGCAGAGCTATGAAGTGGTATGGCTACTGGGAGGGGGAGGGGCTATGATACATACACACATACATACATTACCATATATGGGCAATATTGCCATATATGGGCGGTATTACCATATATCAGCATTACGACTCTATATGGGCATTACTCCCGACTCTATTCATAGGGGTGGGACTATGAAGGGGGTGGTGCTTCTGGGAGGGGCAAAGTTATGGAAAGATGGAGCTATGGGTAGGGGCGGAGATATGAAGATGTGGGGCTACCGTGAGGCAGCAGGGCTATGATACATACACACACATACATACATTATCATATATGGACGATTTTGCCATATATGGGCGATATCATATATGAGCATTACAACCAAATATGGGCATTACGCTCTGGCAACGCCGGGCTCTACAGCTAGTAATAGTAATAATAATAATATAAATTACCTCTTGATTGATAAATCCTGGTTAGATGGCTGCTGGACACAAAGAACAAATTTTTTCTCGGCTCCTCGGCGAAGCCTAAATTGGCGAAAGTTACAAGAAGCCGCGCTATAAAAAAATAAAAATGTATAAATGTTAGTAATGCAGACAGGAAGGTAAAACAAAGGAAAGTAGTAATAGTTGCTTTTATTAGGTTAAGTGCACATGTGCAGTCATGGCTGCCATTAGACCCTTACAGGTCTTAATCATTAAGGGGCCCGGCCAATCATTGCAGGGGTGTGTGGCTATTTGAACAGGCGTAGGGGAACCCCGGGGAGCTAGCTGGGGGCGTGGCTGTTTAAACAAGGAGCCCGCCCCCCCCCTGGGCAGCACGCGCTGGCTACAGTTGGTTTGCTGGGCCCCTGCAAGATGTGAGGGGGTGGGCCCCGATCTCCTCCAGGTCCCGCCCCCTCACATCTTGAGCAGGCTCTATCCATCCCTGCATCACCAGAAGTCACACGGCCTGGAGGAGAGATGAGGGGGCAGGCCCTGATCTCCTCACCTCTTCAGCAGCTTCCGACATCGGCAGGATGCAGGACTGCACTGAAGTCACAGAGCTGCTGCTGGTGGTGAGTATACTCTCTGTCTCTCTCTTACAGTGTCTTCTCTCTCTCTGACTGTGTCTGTCTCTCTGTCTCTGACTGTCTGTTTCTCTCTCTCTGACTGTCTGTTTCTCTCTCTGACTGTCTCTCTCTCTGACTGTCTCTCTCTCTCTGACTGTCAATTCAATTCAATTCAAATGACTAAGTACATATCAGCATTGCCAAAGCAAATGGTAAAAATAGGGGTCAGGGGTAGGGAGTGGGGAGTAGGTAGGCATATAGAGGTCCATGATATATTAGGATCCTTTTAGAGGGTATGGACATGTCCAGGGTGGGGTTTATAAGTCCATGACATATCAAACTCTTAGTTGGGGAATAGGGACATGTCCAGGGTGGGGTATATAAAGGTACTTTCACACTAGCATTTTTTTGAAATCGCGGCAGATGCGGTGAAAAAAACGCATTTGCCGCGATTAACGCATAACCGCGACACCTGCAGCACAGTTGCGGCAAGCCCCATGCAATGTCTGTGGGGCTTGCGGTAAGGGTGCAGCAGGTGCGGCAAGTGCGGTTTCGGCACTTGCGGCAGGTGCGGCCGCGAAAAAAAACGCAGCTGACTGCGTTTTTTTTGCGGCCGCACCTGCCGCAAGTGCCGATACCACACCTGCCGCACCCTTACCGCAAGCCCCATAGACATTGCATGGGGCTTGCCGCAACTGTGCCGCAGGTGTCGCGGTTATGCGTTAATTGCGGCAGATGCGGTTTTTTCACTGCATCTGCCGCGATTTAAAAAAAAACGCTAGTGTGAAAGTACCCTAAGTCCATGGCATATCAGGCTCTTAGTTGGGGGAAAGGGAAGTGTTCAGGGTTGGGGTACAGAAGTCCATGACATATCAGTCTCCTCTTAGTCTGTGGCAGGAACTGACATATTGCGCTGCTATGGCCGCTGCTCTTTCCTCTTCCCCCAGTGGTATTGGCAGTTTCTCTTCCTCCTCCATGGAGGTGAAGTCTGGGAGGAGATCGGACAGTCTCTTGAAGTGTGTGTCCCTCACTGCGGAGTATTTAGGGCATCTCAGCAAGAAGTGGGCCTCATCCTCCACGACCTCCTGGGGTCACTGCTGGCACAGTCTGCTCTCTCGGGGCTTGTAGTTCTGTCGGTGCCGTCTGGATCCGATGAGGAGGCTGTGGGCGCTCAGTCTGTACCGGCTCAGGATCTGTCGCCCTGTGGGCGCTCGGTCTGTACCGGCTCAGGATCTGTCGCTCTTTGGGGTTTTCCAGTTTCTCTAGGTATGGGGCCATTTTGTACTCTCTCTGTAGGTTCTGGTATATCGTCAGTTTCTGTGATTTGTTTATGTCGTTCCTCCAGATGCTGAGATATTCCTCTTTACCTTTGTGTACCATCTTCTCTCTGTCTCTATCTCTCTCACTCTCTGACTGACTGTCTCTCTCTCTCTGACTGTCTCTCTCTCTCGGGACTGACTGTCTCTCTATCTGACTGACTGTGTCTCTCTCTCAGACTGTCTCTCTCTCTGACTGTCTCTCTCTCTCTGGCTGACTGTCTTCTATTGATGACTGTGTCTCTCTCTCAGACTGTCTCTCTCTGTGTCTCTCTCCCTCTGATGATTGTCTCTCTTGACTGACTGTGTCTCTCTGACTGACTCTTATTGACTGTCTCTCTCTCTGACTGACACTGTCTGTCTCTCTCTGACTGTCTCTCTCTCTCTGACTGACTGTGCCTGTCTCTCTCTGAGTGACTGTCTCTCTCTAACTCTCTCTCTGACTCTCTCTCTCTGTCTCTCTCTCTCTGACTGACTGTCTCTTTCTCTCTGACTGACTGTCTCTCTCTGTCTGTCTCTCTGTCCGTCTCCCTGTCTGTGTCTTTAAAGATACATGAACTGAGTGGTCATATTAGGAGCACTAGGTAGCAAGGAACTCTCACAGGGAATTATCTTATAGACATGTTTATTATTATTATAATGATTTTCCACTACGCGTTTCAACAACGGCCTGTTGAAAATCCCACCTGAGCAAGACAACAGGCCGCTGTTGAAACGCGTAGTGGAAAAACAGGTCTGTAAGATAATTCCCTTTGAGAGTTCCTTGCTACCTAGCGCTCCTAATATGACCACTCAGTTCATGTATCTTGAATTTCATTGTTCTCATCCCTGGGATTGTGGCCGAAGAGGATTGAAGCTATCAGAGATCTCTCAACAGCCTTTCAGGACCTCGCATGATGAAGTTCCGGTGACGCAGACGTCAGGTGATCGGGATCTCACACGTGACCGCACCAGAAAGGAAGATGCTCGGAGCGGTCTCGCAGCAGCCCACGGTCCTCCACCGCCGTGCGAATACCGGTGTTGAGCAAGGGTGCACAACCGGAATAGGTGAGAGACAAACCCCCCACCTTATAAAAGTTTCCCCCACTAGACCACCTGGTCCTTTTCAAGGTGCGCCTCTCTATTTTTATTTTTGCATGTCTATCTGTCTGTCTCTCTGTCTGTCTGTCTCTCTGTCTGACTCTCTCTGTCTTAGAAAAAGGAAAAAACAGAGCAAGCACTCCTAGGAAAAACCTGATGGATATTTTACAGGACTACTAAGGTGGGGGTGTCTCTCTCTGTCTGTCTGTATCTCTGTCTGTCTGATTCTCTCTGTCTGTCTGATTCTCTCTGTCTCTCTGTCTGTGTCTCTCTCTGTCTGTGTCTCTCTCTGTCTGTGTCTCTGTGTCTCTCTGTCTGTCTGCCTCTGTCTGTCTCTACACAGCTCTATAGTCTATATACAGGTCCACATTGGATGCTGAATTTGTGTATCTACAGTCATATGAAAAAGTTTGGGCACCCCTCTTAATCTTACTCTTTTTTTTTTTGTTAAAAAATTGTTTTTTTGCAACAGCTATTTCAGTGTGATATATGTAATAACTGATGGACACAGTAATATTTCAGTGTGATATATGTAATAACTGATGGACACAGTAATATTTCAGTGTGATATATGTAATAACTGATGGACACAGTAATATTTCAGTGTGATATATGTAATAACTGATGGACACAGTAATATTTCGGTGTGATATATGTAATAACTGATGGACACAGTAATATTTCAGTGTGATATATGTAATAACTGATGGACACAGTAATATTTCAGTGTGTATATGTAATAACTGATGGACACAGTAATATTTCAGTGTGATATATGTAATAACTGATGGACACAGTAATATTTCAGTGTGATATATGTAATAACTGATGGACACAGTAATATTTCAGTGTGATCTATGTAATAACTGATGGACACAGTAATATTTCAGTGTGATATATGTAATAACTGATGGACACAGTAATATTTCAGTGTGATATATGTAATAACTGATGGACACAATAATTTTCAGATTAAATGAGGTTTATTGTACTAACCAAAATGTGAAATATGCATTATTTCAAAAATTGACAGGTGCAAAAGTATGGGCACCTCAACAGAAAAGTGACATTAATATTTAGTAGATCCACCTTTTGCCTCTAGTGGCTTCCTGTAGCTGTTAATGAGTTCCTGGATCCTGGATGAAGATATTTTTGACCATTCCTCTTTACAAAACAATTCCAGTTCAGTTAAGTTTGATGGTCGCCGAGCATGGACAGCCCGCTTCAAAACATCCCACAGATGTTCAATGATATTCAGGTCTGGGGACTGGGATGGCCATTCCAGAACATTGTAATTATTCCTCTGCATGAATGCCTGAGCAGATTTGGAGCGGTGTTTTGGATCATTGTCTTGCTGAAAGATCCATCCCCGGCGTAACTTCAACTTTAACACTGATTCTTGAACATTATTCTCAAGAATCTGCTGATACTGAGTGGAATCCATGCGGCCCTCAACTTTAACTAGACTCCTGGTGCCGTCATTGGTCCCCACAGCCCCAAAGCATGATGGACCCTACCCCAAATTTGTAGCAAGTGTTTTTCTTGGAATGTTGTGTTTTTGTGGCGCCATGCATAACGCCTTGTTGTATAACCAAATAACTCAATCTTTGTTTCATCAGTCCACAGGACCTTGTTCCAAAATGAAACTGGCTTGTCCAAATGTGCTTTTGCATACCTCAGGCAACTCTGTTTGTGGCGTGCATGCAGAAACGGCTTCTTTCGCATCACTCTCCCATACAGCTTCTCCTTGTGCAGTGTGTGCTGTATTGTTGACCGATGCACAGTGACACCATCTGCAGAAAGATGATGCTGCAGGTCTTTGGAGGTGGTCTGTGGATTGTTCTTGACTGTTCTCACCATTCTTCTTCTCTGCTTCTCTGATATTTTTGTTGGCCTGCCAGTTCTGGCCTTAACAAGAACTGTCCCTGTGGTCTTCCATTTCCTTACTATGTTTCTCACAGTGGAAACTGACAGGTTAAATCTCTGAGACAACTTTTTGTATCCTTCCCCTGAACAACTATGTTGAACAATCTTTTTTTTCAGATATTTGAGAGCTGTTTTGAGGAGCCCATGATGCACTCCTCAGAGAAGATGCAACTAGGAGAACAACTTGCAAGTGGACACCTGAAATAGCTTTTCTCATGATTGGATACACCGGCTATGAAGCACAAAGCTCAATGAGGTTACCAAACCAATTTAGTGCTTCAGTAAGTCAGTAAAAAGTAGTTAGGAGTATTGAAATCATGAAAATCAGAAGGGTGCCCATACTTTGGCACCTGTCAAATTTTGAAATAATGCATATTTCACATTTTTGGTTAGCACAATAAACCTCATTTCAAACCTGAAATATTACTGTGTCCATCAGTTATTACATATATCACACTGAAATAGCAGTTGCAAAAAAACTATTTTAAACTTTTAAACAAAAAAAAAAGAGTAAGATTAAGAGAGGTGCCCAAACTTTTTCATATGACTGTATATACTGTATGGATATAGTGTGGACCTGTATATACAGTACAGTGCTGTCTGTGTATACAAGATATACAGCCGGCAGTCTCTGTGTATACATCCTGCACAGTCTCCATTGTGTATACATCCTGCAGCAGTCACTAATGTGCATACATCTCCCAGCAGTCTCCAATGTGCTTAGGTCCCACAGCCGTCGCCATTGTGCATTTGTCCCGCAGCCATCTCCATTGTGTATACGGGCAGCAGCAATCTCTATTGTGTATTCTCCATTGTGTGTATAGCCCGCAGCCATCTCCATTGTCTATACGGCCAGCAGCCGTCTCCATTGTCTATACGGCCAGCAGCCATCTCCATTGTCTATACGGCCCGCAGCCATCTCTATTGTGTATACAGCTAGCAGTGGTCTCTATTGTGTATTCTCTATTGTGTATACAGCTGTTGTGTATTCAGCCCACAGCAGTCTCAAGTGTGTATGTGTGTAATATAATAGAGAAAGAGTGTACAAAAAAAGGAAAAACAAAAATGTAGAAAAAAGTGGACTTTATTGTCCAATGGCGTGGTCACGCATTGGGCAATAAAGTCCACTTTTTTCTTTTTTTTTTGTGCTGTTTTTCCTTTTTTTACCCTATTGTAAGGAACCATCTGGATTGCTGGTTGGGAAAGCTTTGCACATAAATTGAGGTAATTTTTGGTGCTGTTCCAATTTTTCACTATAAATATAATGTATGTTCGGGTGGAGGTGGAGCATGGGCGGAGGCGGATTTCGGGACATGTGCGGTGACTTGCGGTTTCATCCGGATCTGAGAAATCCAGCACTTCAGGCACCGGACAAAAACCGCTGCTATTTGCGATTTTAAAACAAGCCTTAAGTGCCAGATCCAGATGAAACCACAAGTCACCGTCCATTTCAGGAACTCCATTCCAAATGTTTTGTACCAAACGCAGTTGCCACGCCCCTCCAGGGCCTTAGGATACTCGGAACCGGGCTTTGAGGCTTCATGACGGGGATCACAGGGGCCGAGGTAACCCAGCTCCGTTACCCTGGCGGTGTCATTTAAGATTCAGTGCAGGTGGCTCTCTCCTTCGGGGAAGGTCACTTGGCAAGGAGCGTTCAATTTGGACAGGGGTGAACGAACTTCTGACAGTTCCTTTCGGGGGCCGATGGTATGGAGGCATCTAAGATAATAAGCCCTCTGCAGGTAGGGTTGGCCCACCAGGGTAAACAGGAGGTTCCGAAGTAAGTTAGTAGTTCTGTTCCTACGGTTGACGAGTCGTGTAAAGAAAGTTCATAGACACAGCGGTTGCAGTTTTTAGGTCTTTTATTCACAGTCTTTGGGCAGCAGCCCACTGAGTACTGCTTTCTCGGAGGCAGGGATCCAGCTACTCCCAGGTATGACACGTAACCGGAACCCCTTCTCTGTCCTGTCCTGGCCGTCTCACACTGCGCTTGCCTCTCCCTTCCTGCGTTGCGCCTCGCCACACAGAGCTCTGAGCTAGTAGCAGTGGGTTTTCCGTAGGGTTGAACCTGCAGTATCTTCCCTTAACCCTATGGTTGCTACCTTTTCAGCAGATGTGCACGGTTATCGACCGTGTCACCATGGAAGTGCTACTCGGTCTCTGGGTTGCTAGCTGAGCCTTGTTTATGCTTCTCCACTAGTTTTGGGTTCCGTGTGCCCCTGTCCTGCGACCTAGTCCCTCTTTTATACCCTTTGTCACATGTCTCTGGTCCTCTACGTGTGTGCTTCCTAACTTCACTCCTCCCCAGGTGCTCCCTCTAACTACTTCCTCTCCACTCATCCCCACTACAATGGTTCCTCTTCCAGACAGGATCAGGGACTGTGCTCTCCCGTAGGAGCAATCTCGCCCCAACCCTGACCTGGACCTAGTGTAGTGCATGGCCTGGGTGTCCTGGTACCGGTCTGTGCCTCCTTTACCTGAGAATGAGATATTACACCCTAACAGGGATGCAGTACCTCTGTGGCATCCTGGCCTGCAGGGGCGCCACACAATGTTGCCGCAATGTTGCAGGATCCAGTTTTTGCAAAAAATGTAGAATTCTGACAGATTTGCAAAATGCAGATTAGAAAGTAGCCTAATGTTTCCTCTTGAAAAACCTGTGGCCCCACACTCTGGATCTTACCTGTAGTTGTCCTTCCCATCATTTTCCTTTATCTCAAGTGACAAAGAAAAATTGACGATGTCGCTGTCAGGAGGAGGGACGTAAGCAGTGGGAGCTGGAGTCGCCATAAAAAACCGTCCACATTCTCAGGCGTCTAAAAAGAAAAAAAAGATATAACTTACGACTTCTATCCTATACAAGAAGGGTGTAACTGGCATCTAGGCTGAACGATACACAGGAGCAATATAAAGAATGGTATATACATGGTAGTCACTTCCTGAGAATTGGTGCTGCTCTAGAGAAGTCTTGGAGACAGGAGTGGAGGCTTCCGATTGTAGATTATGTCAGTCTTGGGTCATTAGCGGAATGGAGGGCACGTGTAGGGTGATAGACATAGAAGAGGAAGAGATGTAGGGTGGTACAGAACTGTAGAGAGGACGGGTAGGTGATAGACAGAGATGACATGTAGGGCAGTACAGAACTGTGGAGAGGACGGGTAGGTGATACACGATGAGGAGATGTCGGGTGGTGCAGAACTGTGGAGAGGACGGGTAGATGATAGTCAGAGAAAGGGAAATGTAGGGCAGTACAGAAGAGTGGAGAGGACAGGTAGATGATACACAGAGATGAGGAGGTGTAGGGTGGTGCAGAACTGTGGAGAGGATGGGTAGTTGATAGAGATAAGGGAGAGTTGTAGGGCAGTGCAGAAATGTGGAGAGGATGGGTAAGTGATAGACAGAGACAAGGAGAGGTAGGGCGGTACAGAACTGTGGAGAAGACGGGTAGATGATACACAGAGATGAGGAGGTGTAGGGTGGTGCAGAACTGTGGAGAGGATGGGTAGTTGATAGAGATAAGGGAGAAGTTGTAGGGCAGTGCAGAAATGTGGAGAGGATGGGTAAGTGATAGACAGAGACAAGGAGAGGTAGGGCGGTACAGAACTGTGGAGAAGACGGGTAGGTGATAGACAGAGATAAAGGAGATGTAGGGCAGTATAGAACTGTGGAGAGGATGAGTAGGTGATAGACAGAGATGCGGGAGGAGATATCGGGTGGTGCAGAACTGTGGAGAGGACGGGTAGATGATACACAGAGATGAGGAGATGTAGGGTGGTGTAGAACTGTGGAGAGGATGGAAGGTGATAGACAGAGATGAGGAGATGTAGGGTGATGCAGAACTGTGTAGAGGACGGGTAGGTGATAGTCAGAGAAAAGGGAGATGTAACATACATAGTTTTTTTTAAGGTTGAAGGAAGACTTTAAGTCCATCTAGTTCAACCCATAGCCTAACATGTTGATCCCGAGGAAGGCAAAAAAAAACCATGTGGCAACATGTAGGGCAGTACAGAACTGTGGAGAGGATGTTAGGTGATAGACAGAGATGAGGGAGGAGATGTAAGGTGGTGCAGAACTGTGGAGAGGACAGGTAGGTGATAGACAGAGATGAGGGAGGAGATGTAAGGTGGTGCAGAACTGTGGAGAGGACGGGTAGATGATAGTCAGAGAAAAGGGAGATATAGGGCAGTACAGAACTGTGGAGAGGATGTGTAGGTGATAGAGATGAGGGAGGAGATATAGGGCAGTGCAGAACTGTGGAGAGGACGGGTAGATGATACACAGAGATGAGGAGGTGTAGGGTGGTGCAGAACTGTGGAGAGGATGGGTAGGTGATAGAGATAAGGGAGGAGATGTAGGGCAGTGCAGAACTGTGGAGAGGACGGGTAGGTGATAGACAGAGACAAGGAGAGGTAGGGCGGTGAAGAACTGTGGAGAAGATGGGTATGTGATAGACAGAGATAAGGGAGATGTAGGGCAGTATCGAACTGTGGAAAGGATGGGTAGGTGATAGACAGAGATGAGGGAGGAGATATCGGGTGGTGCAGAACTGTGGAGAGGACAGGTAGATGATACACAGAGATGAGGAGATGTAGGGCAGTGCAGAACTGTGGAGAGGATGGGAAGGTGATAGACAGAGATGAGGAGATGTAGGGTGATGCAGAACTGTGTAGAGGACGGGTAGGTGATAGTCAGAGAAAAGGGAGATGTAACATACATAGTTTTTTTTAAGGTTGAAGGAAGACTTTAAGTCCATCTAGTTCAACCCATAGCCTAACATGTTGATCCCGAGGAAGGCAAAAAAACCCATGTGGCAACATGTAGGGCAGTACAGAACTGTGGAGAGGATGTTAGGTGATAGACAGAGATGAGGGAGGAGATGTAAGGTGGTGCAGAACTGTGGAGAGGACAGGTAGGTGATAGACAGAGATGAGGGAGGAGATGTAAGGTGGTGCAGAACTGTGGAGAGGACGGGTAGATGATAGTCAGAGAAAAGGGAGATATAGGGCAGTACAGAACTGTGGAGAGGATGTGTAGGTGATAGAGATGAGGGAGGAGATATAGGGCAGTGCAGAACTGTGGAGAGGACGGGTAGATGATACACAGAGATGAGGAGGTGTAGGGTGGTGCAGAACTGTGGAGAGGATGGGTAGGTGATAGAGATAAGGGAGGAGATGTAGGGCAGTGCAGAACTGTGGAGAGGACGGGTAGGTGATAGACAGAGACAAGGAGAGGTAGGGCGGTGAAGAACTGTGGAGAAGATGGGTATGTGATAGACAGAGATAAGGGAGATGTAGGGCAGTATCGAACTGTGGAAAGGATGGGTAGGTGATAGACAGAGATGAGGGAGGAGATATCGGGTGGTGCAGAACTGTGGAGAGGACAGGTAGATGATACACAGAGATGAGGAGATGTAGGGCAGTGCAGAACTGTGGAGAGGATGGGAAGGTGATAGAGATGAGGAGATGTAGGGCAGTGCAGAACTGTGGAGGGCTTTGTGGGTGAGAGTGCTAATTTAATATGGGTAAACAGTGCAATGACTGGCATAGTATAGAGGCATCAGTGAAGCGGTTGGAGAGGAATATGATTCTGGCTGCTGCATTCAGGATGGATTGGGGAGGGGAGAGCTTAGTAAGAGGGAGACCGATTAGTACAGAATTGCAATATTTCGGATGAGAGTTAAGAGTTTTTGAAGAGTCAACAGTATGAACAAGTCGAATTCGAGATATATTTTTGAGGTGTAGGTGACATGAGCGAGCGAGTGACCGGATGTGGGGAGTGAAGGAGAGATCTGAGTCACATATGCCCCAAGACAGCGAGTGGCTACAGGGAGTAATGATGGAACCACATACAGAAATGGCAATCTTGGGTTTAAGAAGATTAGTAGATGGAGGAAACACGAGATGTTTATTTTTTGACAGATTCAAGGTAGAGAGAGGACAAGATGTTAGAGACAGCAGACAGACAAACACTGCTATTTTGTAGTAGTGTAGGGGTGATATCAGGAGACGATGTGTATAATTGGGTATCGTCAGCATAGAGATGGTACTGAAAACCAAATCTACTGATGGTCTGTCCAATAAGGGCAGTGTATAGAGAGAAGAGAAGGGGACCTAGGACTGAGCCCTGAGGAACTCCAACCATGGGGGGAAGAGGAGAGGAAGAGGAGCCGGTGAAAGATACAGTGAAGGAGCGGTCAGAGAGGTAGGAGGAGAACCAGGAGAGAGTGGTGTCCTTAACCCCAATAGAACAGAGCATAGAGAGAAGGAGCTGGTGATTCACAGTATCGAATGCAGCGGAGAGATCCAGGAGGATCAGTAGGGAATGTGGAGACACGGGGGTCAGTGGGTGCTCTCGTCCGCAGGCCCAGCCACTTTTAGCAAGGCAACGTGGACCAGGGCTCATCCCCAAACTGAACACCCGAGCTCCTTAACCGTGGGCGGAACACTACTCAGACAACACAGGGTGAGGGAACCACAATAGTAAGACTTTATTGGATCCCCAAACAGTTAACAGCATATAACACATAACCAGCAAAACACAACAATGTAACAGGCAACAGAGTCTCACCCTTCCGCTGGCTCACTAGGGATTAGAATAAAGCACAGCAAAGTGTGTAGCCAGTGTGAATGGATTGTCCCAACCTGCGTGGCTTCCTTATGCCATCTTTGTCATCACAGCCAAATCCGATAATTCGATGCTGAAATCTTTGTGGTCTTATAGTCCAGGTTCTGATCCCCTTGGTCGGCACCGAAATGCCTAGGCCGAGGTTATGGCCGGCCAATCGGACCCGAAGAGGGGATTTCGGTCCCGGTTAGAGTGGCACTGGACTTGATAAAGGCAGCTAATTTAGGATCTTCGGATCCGATTGGCCAGCCAATCCCCTGGCCTAGGCATTTCGGTGCCGACCAAGAGGATCAGAACCTGGATTATAAAACCACAAGGACTCCAGCATCGAATTATCGGATTCGGCTGTGATGACAAAGACTGCATAAGGAAGCCACGCTGGTTGGGACAATCAAGTCACCTGGCTGCAGACTTTGCTGTGCTATATTCAAATCTCTAGTGAGCCAGCGGAAGGGTGAGACTCTGTTGCCTGTTACATTGTTGTGTTTTGCTGGTTATGTGTTATATGCTGTTAACTGTTTGGGGATCCAATAAAGTCTTAATATTATGATTCCCTCACCCTGTGTTGTCTGAGTAGTGTTCCGCCCACGGTTAAGGAGCTCAGGCGTTCAGTTGGGTATGAGCCCTGTTCCACGTTGTCTTTCTAAAGGCGGCTGGGCCAGCGGACGAGAGCACCCACTGACCCCCGTGTCTCCACAGGGAGTAGTGACCATTAGATTTAGCTGTTAGTAGATCATTAGAGACTTTAGTGAGGGCAGTTTCAGTAGAGTGCAAGGAGCAGAAGCCGGATTGTAGAGGGTGAAGAAGAGAATTGTCAGAGAGATAGCGGGAGTGGACCAAGCGTTCCAGGGGTTTAGAGATGAAGGGAGATTAGAGACAGGTCTGTAGTTAGCAGCAGAGTTCTGATACAGGGATGGTTTCTTTTAAGTAATGGTGAATCTTGGCACGTTTGAAGGAGGAGGGGAAAACACCAGATGAGAGGGAAAGACTAAAGGGAAACTGTCGCCTACCTAAAGCTTCCCCCAGCTATCACTATCTGTCCCTGCATCTTCCTATTACTTTCCTAACTATCCCTCTCTGTGATAAATCTGCCCTGTCACCATTGGTAGCCCCCCTGGGCGTTTTCTTTGAGTCCCCATCGCCACCTCCTTGCTTCTTTATCATGCTTCGATGGGTGTGATGTTAACATGTGAATGCGCGCTCCCCCTGCCCAGCTCATTCGTGGGCTGAGTGCTGGACGCGTCATTTCCTCTCCTCCATATCGCGACTTCGGGTTCAGCTGATGTACGGTGCTCCACAGAGCTTGCGCACTGCTGAGCCCGAAGTCGCGGTATGGAGTAGCAGAAATGACGTGTGCAGCGTCATTCCCCGCCACTCAGCCCATGAACAAGCAGGGCAGGGGGAGCTCATTAATGTAACTGAAAAAAACATTTTTTACTTGGCGACAGGGCAGATTTAGCACAGAGAGGGATAGTTAGGATAGTAATAGGAAGATGCAGGGACAGGTAGTGATAGCCGGGGGGGCCTTAGGTAGGTGACATGTTCCCTTTAAAGTAATTTATGCAAAAGGAGCCCCGACCAAGCATTTAGTGCATTTACTGTACAGACTTTTCATTAGGCCAACATTTATGAGTTAAAAATCATTATTTCAGTTGGTCTTATTGTAATTTTCTGAGATAATGACCTTTGGGTTTTCATTGGCTGTAAACCATAATCATCAACATTAACATAAATAAACACATGAAATAGATCCCTCTGTGTGTAATGACTATATATGTGTTTCACTTTATGTATTGAATTAAGCTAGGGTCACATTAGCGCTATGGATCCGCTAATGGGATCCATTTTTTACATGTGAAAATGTGTAACAACGAATCCGTTAACGCATCCTTAATGTCCAATGCAAAAAACGCATTTCCAATGTGCAATACGTTTGACTCTGTGCGTTTTTCATAGCGCACCAAAAAACGTCATCTGCAGCATTTTTTTAACATTGGAGTCTATGGGTAACACATGCGTCAACGCATGGTACATACATGTACCATGTGCTAATGCATCCTTTAATTAAGGCAACATCAAGCACACAATGCATGTGAATGCCATGTAAAAAAAAACAAATCTGTTGAAAGGATGCAATTTCCCAAATGTGATCCTAGCCTAATTCATTGAGATGGACTTGTACATATCTACTATATAAAAGCCCTATCCCATCTATCTGTGTATCTGTAAGTTTGTCCCCAATACAGCGCCACCTATAGGAAATCATGTAAATTACAGTTAAACTGGAATGTGACGAAGCCCATAGTTTGATCTGTCAAAGAAAACAGCGCCACCTCTGTAACCAGGGGCCACACTCCATCCAGGACACTGGCCGCAGTCCAGGCTTCATTATCGTCTGGGTCCGCTCCGTCATACCCTTTGGGCCGACCCATCCTGCTACTACTGCGGCTCCTCAGCGTACAGGGGGAAGGAGTTTTCGCGCAGGGGTGAGTGAGACATTGCGCAACAGGGGGAGAGAGAAAGCGCATAGGGTTAGGGAATAGAGAGCGCACAGGAGAAATAGAGAGAGTAAAAGGAAAGAGAGCACACAGGGGAGAGAAAGCACAAGGGGAGAGAGAGCGCACAGGAGGGAAAGAGCAGAAAGGGAGGGATAGAAAGCGCACAGGGGGATGGTGGGCAACAGAAGCGCCTGCCAAGCCCTGTCCGCCCTGTGCAGCAGCGGCTCCCCCCGCCCTCCTCGGTGGTGCTGCAATTAGTAGCAGGAGTAGTTGGAGTAATAATCACATACGTTCTATGCCCAATGCAATAGAATCAGGCCCCCGTCCAGTTTGTAATGTTTTTCTTCTTATGCTAAATACTATTTAATATAATAAATATTATTAATACACTTGCGTATATGAATAATAAAATTGATAATATAAACTCAATTTGTGCGGATTTCCTTATCTTTGTAATACATCTAATCTGAAATCTGTGACGTTATATGCAATATTGCCTGGGCTGCACTCCTCAACCTCCCAACGATGGGTTCCCTGGACCCCTTCCCTGATGTAATTTACTGCCCTCAGGTCACGTTCAGTCAGAGTACCATTGTATTTTCTTCATTACTCACCTCTGGCGGGAGGACATATGGGACGTCGAGGTCATCTGCCACAGTGGGAACCGGTCCAGGAATCCAGTAGCTCCCTAAGCCTGCACCTAGGTTATTTCCCAGAATCACATCTTCAATTAGGTTCTCCATGATTGCAACAGTCACCATTCCACGGTTGTGTCCCCAATCCAAATGTAGGCGGGCCAACTGTACGTCATCAATTTGTCCTCCTACTCCTATGGCGTTCATAACGACAAAGGGAATAATGCATTCATCCGGGACTAGTTTTCCTTTGACCGCTGTGATATCGGCTCCAGTGTCACGGAGCCCCACGGTCTTCACGCCCTCCACCCAGACCGGCTGTAGATGCCGTTTCATGATATCTGAAGTGGTACGCTCAATATGTGACATTTGACTGCCGGGGTAGTGGGATCCTCTCTCCCGTTCACAGTTACGGCAGCCTCCTCGCTCTGATATGGGCCGCACTTGGGGGCTTGGGAGACCTCCCTATTGGAGTTCCCCCTCTCGCCAGACCATAGGTCTCACTGGCCTCTCTGTAATGTTCTTGTCTCTGTTCTGATCCTTGACACGCTGAAGGTCTCTTAAAGTGTCCAATGACTTCTTCCCACCGATGTAGGCACTGACCCGGGAAAATCAGGACAAAGATCTAAAAAAGATGAAAAAAATGATGCCATTAATACGCTGTACTACAACACAATGCCACAATACATGAAGCCTCTGTAATTCCATTGTGCAGAGGATTGAATTACTGAAATAAATATACTTTTTGATGATATTCTAATTCATTTAGATGCACCTGTATGTCAAAGGGAAAATTAAAAAAGTCATCTGCTCATCGCTTATACCATACATATGATAATATTAATCACATAAATACAGTGACTCCTATTTTTCATTCTCATCGATGCAGAAAAAAAACACAAATATGTGTGTAATTCTGGTCTGTTTCATGGACAGAGCTCCCCCATTTAGTGGACGGCTCAGTGACCACACATAGATGCCATCCTGGTCACATCTGTGCGCTCTCACTGTTTCGCTAACTTGGCACCTGAAGAAGCTCGGGAAACCTCCATCACGATTTGTGCAGGACGAGTTACTCATCTCTAGGGGCAATGGTGGCTTCAAATAAAACAGTAAAGAAAATCCAGCTCACTGCTTACGCTCGTCAATCCCCCTCACACTGTATGGACCAAAGCACTGCCGTAGCCGGGCAAATCCACAGAAACAAAGAAAATTCAGCTTGTGCAAAAGGAGGTTTAATGAGAGTTCATTTAGTGCATTACATAAGTATTTCTAACCCCCACCCACAATCCATCACAAATATTCGCAACCCTAATAGCCCGCTCCCCTAGTTCCTCTACAAGGACCCCTATGGAACGCTCGCTCTGTCTGCAACAAACTTTCATACATCCACAACCTCTTCATCACTAACAAACTCGCCTTCCTTGGTATCACTGAATCCTGGCTCACCCTCTCTGACAAAGCCTCTCCAGCTGCACATTATTATGGCGGATTCTATCTTTCTCACACCCCTTGCCCCAGCAACAAGCATGGAGGAAGAGTTGGCTTGCTCCTGTCTAATAACTGCTCTATTACCCCAATTCCACTACTACCCTCTGTTACTCTTCTCGCTTTTGAGGTGCACTCTGTCTGCATCTACTCCCCCTCCACCCTCCACCTGACTGTCATCTACTGCCCCCAGGGCGAGCTATCGCCACCTCTCTCCACCACTTCACCTCCTTGCTACTTCATTTCCTTTCTGCTGACCTCCCCAGCCTCATCATGGGTAACTTCAACATCCCCAATGACACATCCACCTCAGCTGCCACTAAACTTTTATCATTAACTACATCCTCCTTTGGCCTTAATCAATGGTCCTCCACAGCCACCCACAAAGATGGCCACATGCTCCTCTTGTCGTCTCCAGCTCAAGAATATTTCCAGAATCCATCCTTTCCTCAGCCCTCAATCTACTAAAATTCTTGTACATGCCCTCATCATCTCCTGCCTTGACTACTGCAACATTCTCCTCTGCGGCCTTCCTGCTAACACTCTTGCACTTCTACAGTCTGTCCTCAACTCTGCTGCCCGACTAATCCACCTCTTTCCTCGCTATTCCCCTGTTTCTCCCCTCTGCAAATGCCTCCACTGGCTCCCAATTCCCCAATGAATCCAGTTCAGGCTACTAACACTGACCTACAAAGCCATCCATAAATTGTTTCCTCCCTATATCTCTGAACTAATCTCACACTATCTTCAGTCACGTAATCTTCGACCCTTCCAAGACCTCCTCCTCTCATCCACACTTATCCATTCCTCACACAACCGCCTCCAAGATTTCTCCCGAATATCCCCCATCCTCTGGAATGCTGCGCCCCAACACGTCAGATTATCCACCACACTCGGATCCTTCAGACTGAACTTAAAAACCTATTCAGGAAAGCTTACAGCCTGCAATGACCGAGATGCCGCCCCACCGCCTCCAGAGCTGCTGCCCCACTGCCACCGGAGCTGCCGCCTCTCCACCCCAAGATCTGCTGCATCCCTGACTTACTGTCTCCTCCCCATTGCCCTGTAGAATGTAAACCCGCAAGGACAGGGTCCTCTCCCCTCTGTACCAGTCTGTCATTGTTAATTTGTTTACTGTAAACCATATCTATCATTTCGTATGTAACCCCTTCTCATGTACAGCACCATGGAATTAATGGTGCTATATAAATAAATAATAATAATAATGATGGACCTTATCTTCACCTGTCTCTCTTCATTTACTAACCTCTCAAACTCATCTCTCCCCCTGTCTGACCACAACCTACTGAGATTCTCTTCTCTCTACTCTCCTAGTGCGCAACCCCAACTCCATAAAGTGGCTCATCCTCGCAGAAATCTCAAACACCTTGATTTACATTTACTCTCTGAGCCCCTTCTCCCTCGCTCAGACATAGCTTCCTTACAGGATACAGATGCTGCTGCCACTTTATCACCACAATAACAACAACACTCGATTCGGCTGCCACCTTCACTCATAGCGAAACAAGCTCAATCAACAGTGAATCCCTTGGCAGATCACCCTGACTAAAGAACTGAGACAGACTTTCAGGGTTGCTGATCGGAGATGGAAGAGATCCCATTCCACCGAGCACTTCATTGAATACAAGCAAGTCCCTCACCAACTTCAAGTCTGCACTCACTGCTGCAAAACAAATCTACTTCTCATCTCTCATATTCTCCCTGTCTCACAACCCGCACATGCCGCAAGTGCAAAACCGCACTTGCCGCACCTGCCGCAAGTCCGCCTATACTTTGCATGGAAAAAACCGCAACCGCGCCGCAAGTGCAGCCGGTATGCGGTAATCGCGGCAGATGCGGTTTTTTTCACCGCATCTGCCGCGATTTGAAAAAAACGCTGATGTGAAAGGGCCCTTAAGTGACTGCTCACTTCAGCTCATGAGTTCAGTTATTCACAGTGAAAATGAGGATTTGCAACGGATTCAAACAAAACGGAACAAACTCAAAGAAGATCTGAAATATGAAACATCACTAAAAAATACAGAGACTTTATCATACGTCCAAAACTCACATGAAAAATCTAAGAAAAAAGATTGAGATTAAAAAATGAAAATTAAATAGATGTTTATGATTATAAAAATAATAGGTGTATGAATGGGGTAAGTGGGAAACACACAATAAATGGAAAAGTCCTACTACAATTGTGAGAAACACACTAATCTACCCACAGTACAAATAGGGGAAAAGTGACAGTAATCTACCCACAGTATATATAGGGGAAAAGTGACAGTAATCTACCCACAGTACATATAGGGGAAAAGTGACAGTAATCTACCCACAGTACAAATAGGGGAAAAGTGACAGTAATCTACCCACAGTACATATAGGGGAAAAGTGACAGTAATCTACCCACAGTACATATAGGGGAAAAGTGACAGTAATCTACCCACAGTACAAATAGGGGAAAAGTGACAGTAATCTACCCACAGTACATATAGGGGAAAAGTGACAGTAATCTACCCACAGTACAAATAGGGGAAAAGTGACAGTAATCTACCCACAGTACATATAGGGGAAAAGTGACAGTAATCTACCCACAGTACATATAGGGGAAAAGTGACAGTAATCTACCCACAGTACAAATAGGGGAAAAGTGACAGTAATCTACCCACAGTACATATAGGGGAAAAGTGACAGTAATCTACCCACAGTACATATAGGGGAAAAGTGACAGCAATCTACCCACAGTACATATAGGGGAAAAGTGACAGTAATCTACCCACAGTACAAATAGGGGAAAAGTGGCAGTTGTTTTCTACATTAAGTAAAAAGAGGAGGAAGAGTAAAAGGAGGATGAGGCACAGGTATAAGCAAATTGATGCACAAACTAATTGCTGGAGATGCGGAGGGGAAGATGGGAGTTATTTTCACTTATGGTGGCAATGCCCAGCTCTACGCCCTTTCTGGGGAGTGACAGAATGAGACATTATAGGACAAATGGCTGTGTTAACTCCGGTAATGACACTTCTGAACTCTCCTGTTTGGCCCGAACATAAAAAGACTTCAGTTATAGCCTACAACATCTTGGCTGCAGCGAAGCTACTTATCCCTACCTACTGGAGATCAACCCAAATACCCTCAAAATCGACCAACTTTATCATACGGTATGGCTGAAACAATGGCCACAGTGATCCACACCCAAGTGACATTGGAGGACCAATGGCGTCTCTGGACACTGTACAGAAATAACTATCGCTTAGTACAACCATAAACCAATACTGACCTAATTATGTTCTTTGAATTGACGACCCCCCCACCTCCTCTACATTACCCCCTCTTTCTTCTCTTTTTCAATGTTATCCCCCATCTTTCCTATATCGTTACGCCTTATAAAATGTATTTACTCATTATATTTGGAACCCCTTCGGATGCTCTAATTCCAAACCCATTAGTTCATTCATAATTAACTTTGGTTGCATCTCTGTTTCTCCTCAAACTCCTACTCGATGTATTTTGTTATTCAGATCTCTTAGGGTACCTGGTGACAGCCCCAGGGATGTCGGCGGCAACGGGCGGGAGCGCGCATGTTTTTGGCACCAAGCCAGCATCGCCGCCCCCCGTTTACACGGGGAGACATCTCCGGCGATGGGCCGGCGAGCTGAGAGGCGGCATCGCCGCCGGGGTGTCTCAAAACCCCAGCGGTGATGCAGTACAATGAGAGCCTATGGCTCCCATCGCCTGTCAGCTCGCCGGCGGGCGTTTACAAGGGGCGATGTGGACACATCGCCCCAGATAGGCCGCCTGGTTTCAGAGCACTGCTCTGAAACCAGGTGACCAGTAAAAGGACTCACCATCGCCCCTTTACATTAGGCTACGCAGGGGCAATGTTGCCGCCGATAGGCCATGCCCTTACATCGCCTATGTAATTAGCGGCAATGTCGCCACGTGTGACGTGGCCTTTACAGTGACAAATCGGAACTATACCACCATGAACCCCTGAATTTCACCGTATATACAGGTGGCATCTGTACCATACAATATTTTGTTATTCCTATTTGTTACCATTTCTGTAAAAGTAATAAAAGATTTATGAAATAAAAAGAGACACCGGTATTGAGAACCCTACTCAAATAATCAACCACATAGCAAGGAGACCCCAACAAGAGCCCTCACTGTTCCCAAGGGGTCAGACCACAGCAAAATGGCATCAATTGTCCAAGACCAAAAATTGCTGAATAGCCCAGCCTGCATGCATGTCACAGGGTCTGGAACAGGACATAGCCTAGCATTTCAAGGTTAAAATATTGCTCAGCAGCTATACGGTTTGTGAAGTATTATGGGAAAACTTAGTCAGGTAGGTCAGTGACCTGTTTAGGCCTAGAGGGCCGGATAAACTCAAAGCTCATGCAAGCGCTCCCATCAATGTTATGCACCGAAAGGGAATGGATATGTGGCGCCCCTGCGACCAGAGCAGCCACAGGGTGAACTGCAGACAGACGAGGTAAGACGGTCGACTCAAAACACACCCACAGACCGACACACTCCGACCCTGAGCCAATCACTCTATGTAGGGCAAGGGGTGGCGGGAGTTTAGAGACGTGTGGGTGGAGAGAGAGACAGACCTGGACAAGTGTGTGGAGGAACCTAGTAAAACACGGGAACACAAAGTTGGAGGAGGAGTCTCCCAGGAGGAGAGGTTCCCTGGAGGCAGTATGCCCAGGGGTGAGCTCGCCCTAGAGAAGGAGGCGATGGAAAAGCACCACAAACAGATATACCCCACAGCTGAATACTAAAGATAGTGGGAGAACAACAGGCCCGGTAGCGCAGGGGGTTGGTGACTGAGACCCTTTCCTTGGCTGAGGCTGGCAGGACATACTACTGGTCAATGGGCATGATTATCATGCCCATTGCCCAACATGTCCTGCCAGTCTGTGTGGTACTATCATGCATGCCCAGCATGTACTACCATCATTGGCTGGCAGGACATGCTGGGTGGCCATGACAGTACTTCAGAGGCTGGCAGGACATACTACCGTAGGCATGAATCATGCCTAGTATGTCCTGCCAGACACTGTGGTACTATCATGCTCACCCAGCAAGTCCTGCCAGCCATTGGTGGTAGTACTAGCATGATAGTACCACACCACCAGTGGCTGGCTGGACATGCAGGGTAGTACCATGCATGATAGTACCATGGAGGCTAGCAGTACATACTAGGCATGATTCATGCCTAGTATGTCCTGCCAGCCTCTGAAGTACTTTTATGGCCATCCAGCATGTCTGGTGGCGTGGTACTATCATGCTAGTAACACCACCAGTGGCTGGCTAGCAGGACATGCTGGGTGAGCATGATAGTACCACAGAGGCTGGCAGGACATACTAGGCATGAATCAGTTTTGTATTATCAGCTGGTACTAAGCCTGAAATTCATGATGTAACGCCAAATTAGACATGGCCACCATGAATTTCTAGTAAACAGAAAAAACACAGAACTTTTTTTTATTAAAAATAAAACACAAAACACATTTAGGGACTCCACATTTAATAAAAAAAATCCTCGCTCCGACGTAATTCAGGGTCTTCTGTCCTCAGCTCTATTACATCTTTGCCATCAGACAAATATGTCTGCGGACAAGGATGAGCAGGCACAGAATGACACTGGAGCACTGTTACTGTGTAGTGCGGCACTATATCGCTTTTTTTTCATGTGATGTAGTGTAGAAATCTTGGGAAAAGTGTAGATTGTGCTCTGGAAGTGATCAGTTATAGATAACTACACAGATTGTATAATGACCATCCATGTAAGCTTAGCCCTATACCCCATTTCCTCAAGATGCCTGGACCACCAGTGCAATAAGCCCCGGCACCTTGTGCAACCCCTTTCCCGTTGTAGATTGTAAGCTCTTTTGAGCAGGGTCACCTTCATTTCTTGCTTTATTTATTGTATTTTTTTTTCACATTGATTCTATACCTATTGTTTTGTATCCAATTATTGTACTTTTTGTTCTCTACTGTAATTACTTACTGTATATTTTCTGTACTCTAACCCTACATTGTAAAGCGCTGCGGAATATGCTGGCGCTATATAAATAAAGTATTATTATTATTTATTATTATTTTTCTGCAGAGATAAGTCCTGCATAGAAGACGTTATATCGGTCTGCGACAGATAAAGAACTTCACCTAGAGACATCAATGGTGAGTATGTGTATTACCTATACACACACACTGACACTATATACAGAGCTTCTGTGCATATTGTTACTGGTGATGACTGTATAACCTGTACACTACATACATAACTCCTGTGTATAATGTCACCAGTAATCACTGTATTACCTGTACACTGACACTATATACAGAGCTCCTGTGTATAATGTCATTGGTGATCACTGTATAACGTGTACACTGACCCAATATACAGAGCTTATTTATATTTTTATTATTTTAGTATTATTTGTCACTATGTGGTGGCATTATGTGCTTTAGTCATGACATGACAATATTTGTCCCTTGTATGTGGTATTATTCGGTCACTATGTGGTGGTAATATGTGGTCTCATGGTGTAGCAGTATTTATACCTTGTATGTGGTAGCATTTGATCACTATGTGGTGGTATTATGTGCTTTGGTCATGGTGTGGCGGTGTTTGTGCCTTGTATATGGCATTATTTGGGCACTATGTGGTGGTAATATGTGATCTGGTCACGTTGTGGTGGTATTTCTGCCTTCTATCTGGTATTATTGGTCTTGGTAGAGTGGATGGTGGTTGGTCATTTGTTTTATCTGATATCAATAAGGGGAAACTACTTTATTTTTAATAGATATTAAATATCTTCAATCTCCTGTCTATATCAGGCAGTAAATCACTACAATAACACTCTCAGAAGCTCCCTGGACCAAGTAGCGCCCCTCACCCTCAGAACCTGCAAACATAGAACTAAACAGCTTTGACTCACATCACATACTCGATTCCTCCAGCGATGCTCTAAGAGTGCTGAACGTCTATGGAGGAAAACTTGCTCACCATGAGACTTTATCCATTATAAATTCATGCTCAAAACTTACAACTCTGCCCTTCATCTTGCCAAACAGACCTACTTCACCACCCTGGTCTCCTCACTATCCAACAATCCAAAAAAACTCTTTGACACCTTTCACTCTCTCCTCAGTCCTAAAGTGCAGGCCCCAATCACTGTCCTCTGTGCTGATGACCTGCATTGTCTGTGGGACTTGCAATCGGGTGCAGCAAGTGCGGTTCTGCCGGATGCGGCAGATTCGGCACTTGCGGCGGCAAAAAAACCCACTGCTAGCCGCGGGGTTTTTTTGCGGCCGCAACTGCCGGATTTGCCAGATTGCGCAGTGCATGGGGCTTGCTGCAAGCATGACACAAGTGCGGCCGTTAGGCGCCAGATGCGCCAAATCTGCCACAATCACCGAAAAACACTGATGTGAAAAGGGCCTAAGAGTAATTTTTTTTAAATTTCTCTAAAAATTCATTTCTATGCGAGCATGTTTGCAGTAGTAGTTACCTAAAGAAAGTATTGTATGTCCACAGTGTACAGAGCGGCCTACTGGTTACCTGCACTAGCCTGCTCTATACAGTTGTGGCCAAAAGTATTGACACCCCTGCAATTCTGTGAGATAATACTCAGTTTCTTCCTGAAAATGTTGCAATCACAAATTCTTTGGTATTATTATCTTCATTTAATTTGTCTTCAATGAAAAAACACAAAAGAGAATGAAGCAAAAAGCAAAACATTGATCATTTCACACAAAACTCCAAAAATAGGTGAGACAAAAGTATTGGCACCCTCAGCCTAATACTTGGTTGTACAACCTTTAGCCAAAATAACTGCGATCAACCGCTTCCGGTAACCATCAATGAGTTTCTTACAATGCTCTGCTGGAATTTTAGACCATTCTTCTTTGGCAAACTGCTCCAGGTCCCTGATATTTGAAGGGTGCCTTCTCCAAACTGCCATTTTTAGATCTCTCCACAGGTTTCTATGGGATTCAGGTCTGGACTCATTGCTGGCCACCTTAGAAGTCTCCAGTGCTTTCTCTCAAACCATTTTCTAGTGCTTTTTGAAGTGTGTTTTGGGTCATTGTCCTGCTGGAAGACCCATGACCTCTGAGGGAGACCCAGCTTTCTCACACTGGGCCCTACATTATGCTTTATGTCCTCAGACAGTTCTTTGGTCTTCTTTCTTTTCTCCATGCTCAATGTGGTACACACAAAGACACAGGACAGAGGTTGAGTGAACTTTAATCCACGTCAACTGGCTGCAAGTGTGATTTAGTTATTGCCAACACCTGTTAGGTGCCACAGGTAAGTTACAGGTGCTGTTAATTACACAAATTAGAGAAGTATCACATGATTTTTCTAAGAGTGCCAATACTTTTGTCCACCCCCTTTTTTATGTTTGGTGTGGAATTAGATCCAATTTGGCTTTAGGACAATTCTTTTTGTGTTTTTTCATTGAAGACAAATTAAATGAAGATAATAATAGCAAAGAATTTGTGATTGCAATCATTTTCAGGAAGAAAGTGAGTATTATCTGACTGAATTGCAGGGGTGTCAATACTTTTGGCCACAACTGTACATAGACCCATAGATAAGAAAAAATTGACAGTCAGTGGAGCACTGGGATTAGGAAAAAAAGAAAAGGGGGGCTATGTTATTAACCAAGTAATTGATTAACCCGTTACATAGGCCACAACGCATTTCAACAGCAAGAGTGCTGTCTTCACCTTCATCACTCTGCTTACAGGACCTGCAGTGATGTAGTTCCGGGTTTCGCCCGATCACGTGACCCTACCAGGAAGCGCTTCAGCAGCCGGCTGCTTCTCACTACCTCCACGGAGGAGGCATCCATACAGGCCCGAGTCTGAAGTTGTGCAGGGGTGCACAACCATCCCGGTGAGTGGCCACTTGGCCTCCTGCACTTAATATATATTTGACAGATCTTCACATTGCGCTCCCACTTTCTTATTTTCACATATACATAGACCCAGGGCTAGACTGGAGGTAATACCCTAGTGAGCTCCAGGCCTCCTTTTGTGGGGCCTCGCCGTTAACTGTGGTTATTACATCGACCAGGGGCCTGTCAGAGGCCGGCACTTATAAGTGGCATTAAAAATGGCTGCCGGCCCTTGGGCCATTGAACATCATAGCTATGCACCTCGCAGTGACGTCGTCAGCATATAGCAGTGACATTTAATGGTTGATGGCTGCATATGTCAGCCTTCATCCTCCTGCACCCTGAAAGTTGTGAGTGCTGCCAAGGTGGAATTGATGAATCTGCACGCCGGGGGCGACGCCATATTTCCGGCAGCACTGGCTCCATCATGGCTTACTTGGAACTGCAGCAATGAGGTGGCGCACCTGCAGGAAACCTTACTGCAGAGAGGTGAGGTTGCGGTGCCCGCCAGTATCTAGTGATGTAAGCAGGGCGCACTTGAGGACCAACAGCTCCAGGCTCTTGTCCTGCTGGCACACACTGCCCCTGGCAGCAGCTTTGTACCCTGACTTACAGGCTGTTGTCTTCTGCTCTCTGTTATCAGCCATTAGGAGGTTGAATGATGTTTTTCAGTAGGATCACTATATATATGACTGGTGGCTACACCTCCTTACATAAAAGAATTATAATGAGCACAGTCTGTGCTACCCAGGGCCGCACCGTCCATTGGACAGTGTGAGCCCTGAGTACAACGCAGCAGCCAGGGGGAGCGGCATTGGAGAGCGGGGGCGGCCAGAACACAGCTTCCGGTCACCCGCATCGTCACCCGGTAAGAGGGCGGCGGCGCTGCATCAGTGTGCCTGCACCCAAGCTCCTCAACTAAGACTACAGGAGCGGCGGGGCTGACGGCTGAGAGCATCCCCCCCCCCAGCTCCTCACCCGCGGCTACAGGGGCGACAGTGCTAGACTCTAACAGCGCCCCCCCCGGTCCTCCGCTTGTGGCTCAGACGGTAGAGGGGCTTGGTGCACCCCTGGTGCTACCACTCGAGGCTCCTGAGGGCCCATGGCCAGATCGCCCTCATTATAATCTGGGAGGTCTCCAAGAGCTGCGCTGCTATTCTAAATAGCAGTGTAGTTTCAGGAAACCTCCCTGCCTGGAAATGTGCGCCGCCATGTTGTGCGCCGCCATGATGTGCGCCGCCATGATGTGCGCCGCCATGATGTGCACCGCCATGATGTGCACCGCCATGATGTGCGCTGCCAATGGCATCTCCAGGCAGGGAGCTTTCCTGGAATTACAATATAGAATAGCAGCGCAGCTCTTGGAGAGCTCCCATCACCTCTTCTGTGACATGACGTCATCAGTCAGCACACACCAGCATGTACCCACCAGCTTACAAGAAGTGGGACACTGGGGACCAGAGCAGACGGGAGGGGGGTGAGTATGTATTGTTGTTTCTTAATATGGGTGAGGGCTCAAACTGAATATAGGGAGCCATGTGGGGGTTAATACTATATATAGGTGGTTGTATGAGGGCATTTACTGTATATTAGGGCTATGTGGGTTTTTATGCTGTGTATAGAAAGCTATTTGAGGGCTCATACCGTGTGTATATAACATATATATGATAGAAAATAAGGCAGTGGGGGTGCAGTGCATTATAATATAGGATTGTGCTGTATTTAGACTTATTTTTGCATATATTTATGTACAAAAATACTTTTACCCACTGTTTATTAGTAGCAATTGGTATGTATTGCTGTATTCTTCGGAGTATGTGCCTCCTCCTGCTATACACTGGGGGCTGAGTATGGCCTTCTGCTATATACTGTGGGCTGTGTGTGGCTTTCTGCTGTATACTGGGGGCTCCGTGCCCCCTTCTGCTGTATACTAGGGGCTGTGTACGGCCCCCTGCTGTATTTTGAGGGCCGTGTGCCGCCTCCTACTGTATGATGGGGGCTGTGTGTGGCCTCCTGCTGAATATTGGGGGCTGTGTGCGGCCTCCTGCTGTGTACTGGGGTGGCATTCTGCTTTATACTGGGGGCTGTGTGCGGCCTCCTGCTGTATACTGGGGTGGCCTTCTACTTTATACTGGGGGCTATGTATCGCCTCCTGTTGTATACTGGGGGCTGTGTATGGCCTCCTGCTATATACTGGGGGCTGTGTGTGACCTCCTGCTGTATATTGGGTGCTGTATGCGACCTCCTGCTGTATTTTGAGGCCTTTGTGCCGTCTCCTGCTGGATACAGGGGGATGTGTTTGGCCTCCTGCTTTATACTTGGGGTTGTGTGTGGCCTGCTGTTGTATACTGGGGGCTGTGTGCACACAGTCTGCTTTTACATAAGAAGGAAGCGTATTGGATCTTCAGACTACAGAGTTTATACCCTGGTGGTCTGAATGATGTAGTAGAGAAGGTTTAGAAGTATATTCTCAGGTATTTTGTATTAGTATTGATCTTAATAATTGTGTTCAGTATTAATTAGACTTATTTATGCATATATTTATATACAAAAATACTTTTATCCACTGTTTATTAGTATTAATCAGTATATTGCTGTGTGCTCGAGGCTGTGTGCTGCCTCCTGCTAAATACTGGTGGAGCCCTGTGTGGCCTCCTGCTATATACTGGGGCTGTGTGCGGCTTCGTGCAGTATACTGAGGGCTGTGTGCTGCCTCTTGCTGTATACTGGGGGCTGTGTGCTGCCTCCTGCTGTATACTGGGGGCTGTGTAGCCTACTGCTATATACTGGGGGCTGTGTGTGGCCTGCCAGTGCTGATGGTTGCCCACAGAACACCCAGGCCGGTTCGAGGTGATTAAAATGAACAATCAAATCCTCTAAGTACAGATCCGACCCCTCTATATACAGACCCACACTAGACTCCCCGAATATACATCCAGACCCTCTTAACAACTATAAAGCTCAGACCAGTCTCCCTAAATACAAACCCAGGACCCTCTTGAAAACTACACACCCTAGATCAGACTCCCTAAATACAGACCCAGACCAGACTCCCCGAATATAGACCCAGACCCTGTTAACAAATATAAACTCCAGACCAGACCCCCTAAAGGAATATAAACCCAAACCAGACCCTTAATAAATAGAGACCCCAGACCTGGTTACCTTAATAAATATAGAACCTAGACCAGCCCCCCCTAAAACATACAAACCTCATTAGACTCCTAGATATGGACCAAGACTAGTCCCCCTAAATCAGTGTTCCCCAACTCCAGTCCTCAAGGCACATTAACAGGTCATGTTTTCAGGATTTCCTTATCATTACACAGATGATGGAATTATCCCCTGTACAAGTGATTCAATTATCACCTATGCAATCCTAAGGAAATCCTGAAAACATGACCTGTTGGTGTGCCTTGAGGACTGGAGTTGGGGAACACTGCCCTAAATGAATACGGATGACAAACTAGACCCCTTTAACAAATGCAACCCCCAGACTAGACCCTCTTATAGCACCACTCAAGTGTGTCCCAGAAGTCACAAATCAATACAAGTCTATGGGAGCATTGTTCTGGCTTTCATAGACTTGCATTCAGAACTTGTGACGTAACTTCTGACTTCCGGTCAGTCAAAGGTTAGGGGTACAAGATGGCGCCACAGGATTAGAGTGACGCTGGATGTAGATGGCGGCAGGTGAGTATAATATCGGGGACAGGGGGACAATTAAAGTCCCACTACTGCGCTGAGAAAAACCACTGAAGTGGCGCATTAACATATACAGAGTGTGGTCTGTCAGCACCTAGGACTGGGGGTGTTCAACCACTGATCCCCACAAATATCACATCCCCTGAGGCGGCATGTGTAGCGGAGTAAGGTCAGGACCCCCATTCTGATGACCACATATCCTGCACACCAGGTATCTGATTCTTTTTATTCATAAAAATTGAGCCTCGTCTATCACAATTCAGCAAGGCCTCGTCTCCCATAGCAACAGTGTTGCTGTATAATGGGGGGCTGTGTGCGGCCTTCTGGTGTATACTGTGGGCTAGTTGGCCTCCTTCTGTATACTAGGGCTGTGTGCGGCCTCCTGTTGTATATTGTGGCTAGTTGGCCTCCTTCTGTATACTAGGGCTGTGTGCGGCCTTCTGTGTATACTGAGGGTCGTTTTCAGCCTCCTACTGTATACTGATAGATGTGTGCGGCCTGCTACTGTATTTTGAGGGTCGTGTGCAGCCTCCTGCTGTATACTTGGGGCTCTGTGTGGCCTCCTGCTGTATACTGGGACTATGTGTGGCCTCCTGTGTATACTTGGGGTTGTGTGGGCCTGCTGTTGTATACTGGGGGCTGTGTGCGCTCAGTCTGCTTTTACATAAGAAGGAAGCGTATTGGATCCCTGGTGGTCTGAATGATGTAGTAGAGAAGGTTTAGAGGTATATCCCCAGGTATTTTGTAATAGTATTGATCTTAATAATTGTATTGAGTATTTATTTAGACTTACTTCTACATAGATTTATATACAAACTGTATATTAGTAACTTATATACCCACTGTTTCTTAGTAGCAATTGGTATATATTGCTGTATTCTTCGGGCTGTGTGCCACCTCCTGCTATATACTGGAGGCTGTGTGTGGCCTTCTGCTATATACTGGGGGCTGTGCATGGCTTGCTGCTGCATACTGAGGGCTGTGTGTGGCTTTCTGCTGTATACTGTGGGCTGTGTGCGGTCTCCTGCTGTATACTGAGGCTGTGTGTTGACTGTTGCTGTATAGTAGGGGGCTGTGTGTGGCCTTCTGCTGAATATTGGAGGCTGTGTGCGCCTCCTGCTGTGTACTGGCGCTGTGTGCGGCCTCCTGCTGTATACTGGTGGCTGTGTGTGGCCTCCTGCTGTATAAGAGAGGCTGTGTGCGACCTACTGCTGTATATTGGGGGCTGTATGCAACCTCCTGCTGTATTTTCAGGGCCGTGTGCAGCCTCCTGTTGTTTATTGGGGGATGTGTTTGGCCTCCTGCTGTATACTGGAGGGCGGTGTGCGGCCTCCTACTGTATTTTGAGGGCCGTGTGCGGCCTCCTACTGTATAATGGGGGCTGTGTGTGGCCTCCTACTATATAATGGGGGCTGTGTGTGGCCTCCTGCTGTATACTGGGGGCTGTGTGCAGCTTCCTGCTGTGTACTAGGGGCTGTGAGCGGCTTTCTTCTGTATACTTGGATTTGTGTTTGGCCTCCTGCTGTATTTTGAGGGCCGTGTGCAGCCTCCTGCTGTATACTTGGGGGCTGTGTATAGCCTCCTGCTATATACTCGAGGCTGTGTGGCCTGTTGCTGTGTACTGGCATGGGCTTCTGCTTTATACTGAGGGCTCTGTGCAGCCTCCTGCTGTGTACTGGGGGCTGTGTGTGGTCTCCTGCTATATACTGGGGGTTGTGTGTGGCCTCCTGTGTATTGGGATGGCCTTCTGCTTTGTACTGAGGGCTGTGTGTGGCCTCCTGCTGTATACTGGGGGCTCTGTGCGGCCTCCTGCTGTATACTGAGGACCATGTGAGGCCTCCTGCTGTGTACTGGGGGCTGTGTTTGGCCTCCTGCTATATACTGGGGGCTGTGTGTGGCCTCCTGCTGTGTACTGGGATTGCCTTCTGCTTGATACTGAGGGCTGTGTGCTGCCTCCTGCTATATTCTGGGGGCTGTGTGCAGCCTCCTGCTGTATACTGGGGTCTGTGTGCTGCTTCCTGCTGTATACTTGGGGTTGTGTGTGGCCTCCTGCTGTATACTGGGGGCTGTGTGCTGCTTCCTGCTGTATACTTGGGGTTGTGTGTGGCCTCCTGCTGTATACTGGGGACTATTTGCGGCTTCCTGCTGTATACTTGGTTTTGTGTGTAGTCTGCTGTTGTATATTAGGGGCTGTGTGCTGCCTCCTGCAGTGTACTGGTATTTTCTGCTTGGGACACATTTTTGTGCATGGGCTAACATACTTTCATGAATCTGATTTCCCGCTATTACCATTAGGGACATAAAGTACTATTATCATATATGTGAGGAGGAAAATTGTCAATTATGAGCGCTTGGAGACAAAAGATCAAGGGGACTGCATGAAATGGTTAATAATCCTCTTTATTTACAAACCACTATGCGTTTCTACAGAAGACTGCTGTCTTCCTCAGGTCATTTGATGGAAAATCCACCTGAGGAAGACAGTGGTCTGCTGTAGAAATGCTTAGAGGTTTATTAACCATTTAATGCAATCCCCTTGGTCTTTTGTCTCCAAGCGCTCCTTATTGACCACATTTTCCCTCCTCAAATATTGCCAATCCCCTTCGGGTTTGTAGCTGGAGCTGCTGTAGACCTGAGCCGCTGCATTAGCTTCACTGAAGGACCTGTGGTGACGTCACTGATGTCACGGCCGTCACATGACCGGAGCTTCCCTCACGTGATCCGGACCAGGAAATAAGAGGATCGGACCCCGGAGCTGTGTCCTTACAGCAGAGCCTATTACTGACGTTGTATAGGGGTGCACAAAAACGGCAGGTGAGCAGCTAATCCCCCCACCATTCTAACCATTGCCCCACTAGAACACCAGGTGTGAGGCTGGCTTCACACCACGGTTTTTCCCTGTCAGGTTATGTCCGGTGTTTTGCAGGAAGCACCGGACAGAACCTGACAGCCCCAGACAAACAGAACCGGAGGGCAAATCTGCCCTCTGATCCTGTTTTGTGCCGGAATCATCTGAAATATCAGCGCAGCGGCCTGCAGGGGAGCTGGCCCGCGGTGCTGAAATTTCAGCCGTGGCTCTTTCAGCTGTGCTGTCCAGGTGCTAAACGAGCACGGCTTGAATTTCAGAGCCGTCGCTCTTTCAGGTTTTGTTTGATTTTTGCCCCGGGCACAAAAAATGCTGCAAGCTCCGATTTTGTGTCAGGTCAGGGTCAGGTGCAGCCCCCCAATCAGTAATTCTCAATATAAATAAACATTGATTTTTATTTTTATTTGACAAGCTGAAGAAGGCTACAATTTAATTTAATTAGCCGAAACGCATTGTATGTATTGATACTTGTGGTGTAATAAAAGCCTTTTGATATAATCAGTTGAGTAACTTGAAGCTCATGGGTCCCGATGCAAAAGCTCCAACGGCCCCCCAATTATTGCAAATCTTTAACAGCAATATTCTTTTTCTAAGGCTGGAATCACACTGTCCGTGTGATATGCGACTAAGTCGGACATGTCACGGATGAGTAACTTGGAATGGCCTCCCCCCTGTCAGGACGGGAGTGTGGAGCTGATAAGAAACACAAGCAGCTGACGCTCCCGTCCTGAGAGGGGGGAGGCCATTCCAAGTTACTCATCCGTGACACGTCCGACTTAGTCGCATATCACACGGACAGTGTGATTCCAGCCTAAGGCTACTTATAGTGTAATAAAAACCTTTGATATAATATTAACTGAGTAGCGCCACCAAGTATCAGTCTGGGATACAATGTTAATCAGTCACTATATATTCCGCTTATAAAATGCAACTCATTTGGACAGTATATATAAGATAGGACAAATCGCTAGGTAGGGAAAGACAGGAGACGACACAATAAACATCAAAAGTCCATATATATGTAAAAGTGAAAAACTTTATTCATACAAAAAGGTGCAAGTGTGATTTAGTTATTGCCAACACCTGTTAGGTGCCACAGGTGAGTTACAGGTGCTGTTAATTACACAAATTAGAGAAGCGTCACATGATTTTTCTAAGGGTTCCAATACTTTTGTCCACCCCCTTTTTATGTTTGGTGTGGAATTAGATCCAATTTGGCTTTAGGACAATTCTTTTTGTTTTTTCATTGAAGACAAATTAAATGAAGATAATAATACCAAAGAATGTGTGATTGCAATCATTTTCAGGAAGAAACTGAGTATTATCTGACAGAATTGCAGGGGTGTCAATACTTTTGGCCAACACTGTGTGTGTGTGTATATATATATATATATACCGTATGTAAAAAACACAATATATAAATATTAGCTAGAAGTACAAATATAGGTGAGAAATACATAAAAAATGTTATTTAAAAAAGGATCTCAATCATTTACTTGTGAATGAGCAGGGTCCTCTCTTCACCCCTTTTGTATCCTCACCCATCACTTGTACACTGTGAGCCCTCGTGGGCAGGGTCCCCTCTCCTCACCTACTGTATCCTTATCCATCCCTTGTACACTGTGAGCCCTCATGGGGGCTGAACCTCATTCCTTCCAGGGCACCAGATGGTCTCCTGGTCCTTGAACCTCATTCCTTCCAGGGCACCAGAGGGTCCCATGGTGCCTGAACCTCATTCCTTCCAGGGCACCAGAGGGTCTCATGGTGCCTGAACCTCATTTCTTCCAGGGCACCAGATGGTCTCCTGGTCCTTGAACCTCATTCCTTCAAGGGCACCAGCTGTTCCCATGGTCCCTGAACCTCATTCCTTCCAGGGCACCAGATGGTCTCCTGGTCCTTGAACCTCATTCCTTCCAGGGCACCAGCTGTTCCCATGGTCCCTGAACCTCATTCCTTCCAAAGACATGACCTCCTAAGCATGAAATCTGGCCATACGTCTCCCAGGGCAGCTACTACTTCCAAACACACAGAGACATCTAATCCCATTAACACAGAGATTATATTCAGGTGTGTGAGGAATCAGGTGGGCCTGACACGTCCCTGTCTTTTGGCTCACCTGCACTTGTAATGCATTACCTCAACCTGTGGAACAACAAGCCCCAGCATAATGCATTATTTAAAAGTGCTGAACTAGAAGTCCCAGCATATATATGTGCAATGCAGCAAGCCGCTGCATCACAACAGGGACATCTGTATACAGCATATGGGCTAAATCCCCCTAAGTCCCAGGTGGAGACCCCAGAAAAAGTAGTGGTGGAGAATGAAAGGGTGGGACTTCAAGATCCAGATGATAAGCAGGTGATGGCTAATCAGATATTGTGATAGTAGACAGGGAGCAGAAGACGGCAACGATAATAGATGTGGCAGAAAGATGAGAAGGTGGAGAAATACCAGAAAGAAGAACTGGTGGAGATGTGGAAGGTGAAGGCCACAGTGATTCCAGTGGTGATAGGACACTCTGAGCAGTAACCCCTAAGGCTGGGTTCACACTGCTGGTTTTTGGCATCTGTGGGAATCCAGCTTAAGCTGGATGCACCTGCATCAGTTAACGGCCCCATTGACTTTCAATGGAGCCACAGGAACTTGCGGGTTCATTCAGTTCTTACCGTTTCCCCTTTTACCATTGAAACTATTGACTATGGGCAGAAAAAAACGGATGATACATTTCTGATGTGTTTTTTTGGAAAGCAGATCCTGATTTCCAGCTGAAAAGAGGGAAAATCGGATCAGAAAAAAGCAGATCAAAAACACATAACCTCACTCATCTGTAGGGTCAATGGCAGCTTCCCATTCATTACAATACATGAACAAACATTGGGGATTCTCATTCTGTAAGTAGTAGAAGCCTTTATTCCCTTGCAGAGTGATCCGTTTTCAGAATGAGCCGTCAATTTCAGTGGTGTCTTGTGTTTTTCTGATCCGCTTTACCCATTGAAACCATTGTCTATGGCAGTGATGGCGAACTCCAGGCCTCGAGTGCCACACACAGTCCAGGTTTTCAGGATTTCCATTGCATTTGACAGTTGGCAATCAAATTACCAACTGTCAAACTCTAAGGAAATCCTGAAAACCTGGACTGTGTGTGGCACTCGAGGCCTGGAGTTCGCCATCACTGGTCTATGGGGTAAAAAAAAAACCGCACCCGATAAAAACGGGTAAGAACGGATCCAAAACGGATGATCCATTTCTGCAGAGTGTGAACATGGCATTATACTGAGAAACCCCAATGTATCTGGAGGATAGAATCAGCGCGGCTTGGTGAGATGGAGCCATCTAGGTTATGGCCAGGATAAGCGGCTGTAATAGAATAAGATCTATTGTGCTATATCTGTTTATAATATTAATCCTATGGATAATGGAGGATCTTCCATGCCGACCATCAATCCATACGTTCTGCTGTTTTCTTGTATTACAGATTTATTAGCACTAATGAACATCAGAGATAAGGAGATTCTAAGAACGAGTTTCTTTCTCCTATAAAATAATCTCTGCAAACATTATGATCAGAGCTGGTTACTATTTGTATGGTTGGTAAATATTTCTATAGCAAATGATATAATTTTGCTAAATATAATAAAAATATTTGATAATATCAAGAACAATGTTCATTAGAATCCTTTGAGAATTTAGTCATTTTAATTACCTCTAAGATCAGTAGAAATGTCCTTTACCCGTGAAACCAGAGCCTTGTGTCTACAATAGAGAATGTAGAAGATGTTCAGTAAAATCCACCAGTCGATGAGTAAACGGCAGGTAATGGCTGATCCACAGATCTCTTCACAGATCCACTCAGCAGAAAGGTCTGTGAAGAATGATCAACTGACAGCAGCCGGTACACTGATATTGTCAACAACCCATTATGACATCACAGGGTTCTATGCCCATATATGGTAAGTGATGATGTCACATGGTAAGTGATGGTGTCACATGACTTTCTCTCTTACTTTCTGCCCATTGATAGTGATGGGAGTCCCCACATTCATTGTGTTGCTCTGATGATGGTGTGGATGGATCCATCAATCATTTCATTGATTCCTCCATTATAAAGTCACCGTGTTGCTTCATCATGTCGCCTCTTCTGTGTTTCCGCCGGTCGCCCGGCCCTTTCTCATAGAGATATAACTCATGTGCAACATACTAACCGATTTAACCCCTTCACTCCTGGACGATTTTCCATTTTTGTTTCTTTCCCCCTTCTCCCAAGAAACATAACTTTATTATTTTTCCGTCAATATAGACATATGAGTTTTTGTTTTTTTTTTGCGGGACAAGTTGTACTTGTGAATGAAATTATTTATTTTATCATATAGTGTAAAGGAAAATGGAAATAAAAACTCCAAGTGTGGGGAAATTAAAAAATAAATGCAATTGCACCTTTGTTTTTTGTTTTTTTTATTTGTCATGTTCACTATATGGTAACACTGAGGTCTCGGTATGATGTCTCGGGTCAGTACTATATGGTAACACTGACATGTCAGTATGATGTCTGGGGTCAGTACTATATGGTAACACTGAGGTGTCGGTATGATGTCTCGGGTCAGTGCTATATGGTAACACTGAGGTGTCGGTATGATGTCTCGGGGGTCAGTACTATATGGTAACACTGACATGTCGGTATGATGTCTCGGGTCAGTGCTATATGGTAACACTGAGGTGTCGGTATGATGTCTCGGGTCAGTACTATATGGTAACACTGAGGTGTCAGTATGATGTCTCGGGTCAGTGCTATATGGTAACACTGAGGTGTCAGTATGATGTCTCGGGTCAGTGCTATATGGTAACACTGACGTGTCAGTATGATGTCTCGGGTCAGTACAAGATTCAAGATTCAAGATTCAAAGAAGCTTTATTGGCAGGACCAAATACATCTCAGTTTTGCCAAAGCAATTGTATAAAGGGAATAGAGATAGGGACTATATGGTAACACTGATGTGTCAGTATGATACCTCGGGTCAGTGCTATATAGTAACACTGACATGTCAGTATGATGTCTCGGGTCAGTACTATATGGTAACACTGATGTGTCAGTATGATGCCTCGGGTCAGTACTATATGGTAACACTGAGGTGTCGGTATGATGTCTCGGGTCAGTGCTATATGGTAACACTGACATGTCGGTATGATGTCTGGGGTCAGTACTATATGGTAACACTGACATGTCGGTATGATGCCTTGGGTCAGTACTATATGGTAACACTGAGGTGTCAGTATGATGTCTCGGGTCAGTACAATATGGTAACACTGAGGTGTCGGTATGATGCCTCGGGTCAGTACTATATGGTAACACTGACATGTCGGTATGATGTCTGGGGTCAGTACTATATGGTAACACTGAGGTGTCTGTATGATGTCTCGGGTCAGTACTATATGGTAACACTAAGGTGTCAGTATGATGTCTCAGGTCAGTACTATATGGTAACACTGACATGTCTGTATGATGCCTCGGGTCAGTGCTATATGGTAACACTGACATGACAGTATGATGCCTCGGGTCAGTACTATATGATAACACTGACATGTCAGTATGATGTCTGGGGTCAGTGCTATATGGTAACACTGAGGTGTCGGTATGATGTCTGGGGTCAGTACTATATGGTAACACTGAGGTGTTGGTATGATGCCTCGGGTCAGTACTATATGGTAACACTGACATGTCGGTATGATGTCTGGGGTCAGTACTATATGGTAACACTGAGGTGTCAGTATGATGTCTCGGGTCAGTACTATATGGTAACACTGACATGTTGGTATGATGTCTCGGGTCAGTACTATATGGTAACACTAAGGTGTCAGTATGATGTCTCAGGTCAGTACTATATGGTAACACTGACATGTCTGTATGATGCCTCGGGTCAGTGCTATATGGTAACACTGACATGACAGTATGATGTCTGGGGTCAGTGCTATATGGTAACACTGAGGTGTTGGTATGATGCCTCGGGTCAGTACTATATGATAACACTGACATGTCAGTATGATGTCTGGGGTCAGTACTATATGGTAACACTGAGGTGTCGGTATGATGTCTGGGGTCAGTACTATATGGTAACACTGATGTGTCAGTATGATGTCTCGGGTCAGTACTATATGGTAACACTGACATGTCTGTATGATGCCTCGGGTCAGGACTATATGGTAACACTAACGTGTCGGTTTGATTTCTGGGGTCAGTACTATATGGTAACACTGAGGTGTCGGTATGATACCTCAGGTCAGTACTATATGGTAACACTGACATGTCTGTATGATGCCCCGGGTCAGGACTATATGGTAACACTGACATGACAGTATGATGTCTGGGGTCAGTACTATATGGTAACACTGACGTGTCAGTATGATGTCTGGGGTCAGTACTATACGGTAACACTGACGTGTCAGTATGATGTCTAGGGTCAGTACAATACGGTAACACTGACGTGTCAGTATGATGTCTGGGTCAGTACTATATGGCAACACTGACATGTCGGTATGATGCCTCGGGTCAGTACTATATGGTAACACTGACGTATCGGCTGTGTGTGGCCTTCTGCTCTATACTGGGGGCTGTGCGTGGCTTGCTGCTGTATACTGAGGGCTGTGTGTGGCTTTCTGCTGTATACTGTGGGCTGTGTGCGGTCTCCTGCTGTATACTGGGGGCTGTGTGTTGACTGTTGCTGTATAGTGGGGGGCTGTGTGTGGCCTTCTGCTGAATATTGGAGGCTGTGTGCGGCCTCCTGCTGTGTACTGGGGTGGCCTTCTGCTTTATACTGGTGGCTGTGTGCGGCCTCCTGCTGTATACTGGGGGCTGTGTATGGCCTCCTGCTGTATACAGGGGGCAGTGTGTGACCTCTTGCTGTATTTTGAGGCCTTTGTGCCGTCTTCTGCTGTATACTGGGGGATGTGTTTGGCCTCCTGCTGTATACTTGGGGTTGTGTGTGGCCTGCTGTTGTATACTGGGGGCTGTGTGCGCACAGTCTGCTTTTACATAAGAAGGAACGTATTGGTTCTTCAGACTACAGAGTTTATACCCTGGTGGTCTGAATGATGTAGTAGAGAAGGTTTAGAAGTATATTCTCAGGCATTTTGTATTAGTATTGATCTTAATAATTGTGTTCAGTATTAATTAGACTTATTTATGCATATATTTATATACAAAAATACTTTTACCCACTGTTTATTAGTATTAATCAGTATATATTGCTGTATGCTCGAGGCTGTGTGCCACCTCCTGCTAAATACTGGTGGAGCCTGTGTGGCCTCCTGCTATATACTAGGGGCTGTGTGTGGTCTCCTGCAGTATACTGGGGGCTGTGTGTGGTCTCCTGCTGTATACTGGGGGGCTGTGTGCTGCCTCCTGCTGTATACAGGGGCAGTGTGTGACCTCTTGCTGTAGTTTGAGGCCTTTGTGCCGTCTTCTGCTGTATACTGGGGGCTGTGTGCTGCCTCCTGCTGTATACTGGGGGCTGTGTGCTGCCTCGTTCTGTATACTGGGGGCTGTGTGCTGCCTCCTGCTGTATACAGGGGGCAGTGTGTGACCTCTTGCTGTATTTTGAGGCCTTTGTGCCGTCTTCTGCTGTATACTGGGGGATGTGTTTGGCCTCCTGCTGTATACTTGGGGTTGTGTGTGGCCTGCTGTTGTATACTGGGGGCTGTGTGCACACAGTCTGCTTTTACATAAGAAGGAACGTATTGGATCTTCAGACTACAGAGTTTATACCCTGGTGGTCTGAATGATGTAGTAGAGAAGGTTTAGAAGTATATTCTCAGGCATTTTGTATTAGTATTGATCTTAATAATTGTGTTCAGTATTAATTAGACTTATTTACTTATTTATGCATATATTTATATACAAAAATACTTTTACCCACTGTTTATTAGTATTAATCAGTATATATTGCTGTATGCTCGAGGCTGTGTGCCACCTCCTGCTAAATACTGGTGGAGCCCTGTGTGGCCTCCTGCTATATACTAGGGGCTGTGTGTGGTCTCCTGCAGTATACTGGGGGCTGTGTGCTGCCTCCTGCTGTATACTGGGGGCTGTGTGCTGCCTCCTTCTGTATACTGGGGTGTGTGTGTGGCCTGTTGCTGTATAATGGGGAGCTGTGTGCGGCCTCCTGCTGTATACTGTGGGGTAGTTGACCTCCTTCTGTATAGTAGGGGCCGTGTGCGGCCTTCTGCTGTATACTGGGGGATGTGTGTGGCCTCCTGCTGTATACTTGGTGTTGTGTGTGGCCTGCTGTTGTATACTGGAGGCTGTGTGTGGTCAGTCTGCTTTTACATAAGAAGGAAATATATTGGATCTTCAGTTTATACCCTGTTGGTCTGAATGATGTAGTAGAGAAGGTTTAGAGGTATATCCCCAGGTATTTTGTAATAGTATTGATCTTAATAATTGTATTCAGTATTTATTAGATTTATTTCTGCATATATTTATATACAAAAATAATTTTACCCACTGTTTATTAGTGGCAATTAGTATATATTAATTAGTATATATTGCTGTATTCTTCGGGCTGTGTGCCACCTCCTGCTTTATACTGGCGTCTGTGTGCGGCCTCCTGCTGTATACTGGGGGCTATGTATGGCCTCTTGCTGTGTACTGGCGTCTGTATGCGGCCTCCTGCTGTATACTGGCGTCTGTGTGCGGCCTCCTGCTATATACTGGTGGCAGTGTGTGGCCTCCTGCTGTATACTGGTGGCTGTGTGTGGCCTCCTGCTGTATACTGGTGGCTGTGTGCGGCCTCCTGCTGTATACTGGTGGCTGTGTGCGGCCTCCTGCTCTATACTGGTGGCTGTGTGCAGCCTCCTGCTGTATACTGGTGGCAGTGTGCGGCCTCCTGCTGTATACTGGTGGCTGTGTGCAGCCTCCTGCTGTATACTAGAGGCTGTGTGCGACCTCTTGCTGTATTTTGAGGGCCGTGTGCAGCCTCCTACTGTGTAATGGGGGCTGTGTCTGGCCTCCTGCTGTATACTGGGGGCTGTGTACGGCCCCCTGCTGTATTTTGAGGGCCGTGTGCGGCCTCCTACTGTATATTGGGGGCTGTGTGTGGCCTCCTGCTGAATATTGGGGGCTGTGTGCGGCCTCCTGCTGTGTACTGGGGTGGCCTTCTGCTTTATACTGGGGGCTGTGTGCGGCCTCCTGCTGTATACTGTGGTGGCCTTCTACTTTATACTGGGGGCTATGTATCGCCTCCTGTTGTATACTGGGGGCTGTGTATGGCCTTCTGCTGTATACTGGGGGCTGTGTGTGACCTCCTGCTGTATATTGGGTGCTGTATGCGACCTCCTGCTGTATTTTGAGGCCTTTGTGCCGTCTCCTGCTGTATACTGGGGGATGTGTTTGGCCTCCTGCTGTATACTTGGGGTTGTGTGTGGCCTGCTGTTGTATACTGGAGGCTGTGTGCGCACAGTCTGCTTTTATATAGGAAGGAACATATTGGATCTTCAGACTACAGAGTTTATACCCTGGTAGTCTGAATGATGTAGTAGAGAAGGTTTAGAAGTAATTCTCAGGTATTTTGTATTAGTATTGATCTTAATAATTGTATTCAGTATTAGACTTATTTATGCATATATTTATATACAAAAATACTTTTATCCACTGTATTTTGGTATTAATCAGTATATTGCTGTGTGCTCGAGGCTGTGTGCCACCTCCTGCTAAATACTAGTGGAGCCCTGTGTGGCCTCCTGCTGTATACTGGGGGCTGTGTGCAGCTTCGTGCAGTATACTGAGGGCTGTGTGCTGCCTCCTGCTGTATACTGGGGGCTGTGTGCTGCCTCCTGCTGTATACTGGGGGCTGTGTAGCCTACTGCTATATACTGGGGGCTGTGTGTGGCCTGCCAGTGCTGATGGTTGCCCACAGAACACCCAGGCCGGTTCGAGGTGATTAAAATGAACAATCAAATCCTCTAAGTACAGACTCGACCCCCCTATATACAGACCCAGACCAGACTCCCCGAATATACATCCAGACCCTCTTAACAACTATAAACCTCAGACCAGTCTCCCTAAATACAAACCCAAGATCCTCTTGAAAACTCCAAGCCCTAGATCAGACTCCCTAAATACAGACCCAGACCAGACTCCCCAAATATAGACCCAGACACTGTTAACAAATATAAACTCCAGACCAGACCCCCTAAAGGAATATAGACTCAAACCAGACCCTTAATAAATAGAGACCCCAGACCTGGTTACCTTAATAAATATACAACCTAGACCAGCATCCCCTAAAACATACAAACCTCATTAGACTCCTAGATATGGACCAAGACTAGTCCCCCTAAATGAATACGGATGACAAACTAGACCCCTTTAACAAATGCGACCCCCAGACTAGACCCTCTTATAGCACCACTCAAGTGTGTCCCAGAAGTCACAAATCAATACAAGTCTATGGGAGCATTGTTCTGGCTTTCATAGACTTGCATTCAGAGCTTGTGACGTAACTTCTGACTTCCGGCCAGTCAAAGGTTAGGGGTACAAGATGGCGCCACAGGATTAGAGTGACGCTGGATGTAGATGGCGGCAGGTGAGTATAATATCGGGGACAGGGGGACAATTAAAGTCCCACTACTGCGCTGAAAAAAAACACTGAAGTGGCGCATTAACATATACAGAGTGTGGTCTGTCAGCACCTAGGACTGGGGGTGTTCAACCACTGATCCCCGCAAATATCACATCCCCTGAGGCGGCATGTGTAGCGGAGTAAGGTCAGGACCCCCATTCTGATGACCACATATCCTGCACACCAGGTATCTGATTTTTTTTATTCATAAAAATTGAGCCTCGTCTATCAAAATTCAGCAAGGCCTCGTCTCCCATAGCAACAGTGTTGCTGTATAATGGGGGGCTGTGTGCGGCTTTCTGGTGTATACTGTGGGCTAGTTGGCCTCCTTCTGTATACTAGGGGCTGTGTGCGGCCTCCTCTTGTATACTGTGGGCTAGTTGGCCTCCTTCTGTATACTAGGGGCTGTGTGCGGCCTTCTTGTGTATACTGAGGGTCGTGTGCAGCCTCCTGCTGTATACTGATAGATGTGTGCGGCCTGCTACTGTATTTTGAGGGTCGTGTGCAGCCTCCTGCTGTATACTGGGGGCTCTGTGTGGCCTCCTGCTGTATACTGGGACTATGTGTGGCCTCCTGTGTATACTTGGGGTTGTGTGTGGCCTGCTGTTGTATACTGGAGGCTGTGTGTGGTCAGTCTGCTTTTACATAAGAAGGAAATATATTGGATCTTCAGTTTATACCCTGTTGGTCTGAATGATGTAGTAGAGAAGGTTTAGAGGTATATCCCCAGGTATTTTGTAATAGTATTGATCTTAATAATTGTATTGAGTATTTATTTAGACTTACTTCTACATAGATTTATATTCAAACTGTATATTAGTAACTTATATACCCACTGTTTCTTAGTAGTAATTGGTATATATTGCTGTATTCTTTGGGCTGTGTGCCACCTCCTGCTATATACTGGGGGCTGTGTGTGGCCTTCTGCTATATACTGGGGGCTGTGCATGGCTTGCTGCTGCATACTGAGGGCTGTGTGTGGCTTTCTGCTGTATACTGGGGGCTGTGTGCGGTCTCCTGCTGTATACTGAGGGCTGTGTGTTGACTGTTGCTGTATAGTGGGGGCTGTGTGCGGCCTCCTGCTGTGTACTGGTGGCTGTGTGTGGCCTCCTGCTGTATACAAGAGGCTGTGTGCGACCTACTACTGTATACTAGACTGTGAGCCCTCTCTAGACTGTGAGCCCTCGTGGACAGGATCCCTGGCCCCATTGTACCCGTACGATTGTTTTGTCGATTTGTCGTCGTTTTTCGACCGCTAGTCTTTGTCTACCCCCTAACTTGTACAGCGCTATGTATCCTAATAGCGCTATATAAATACCTAATAATAATAATATATAATAATAATAATATTGGGGGCTGTATGCAACCTCCTGCTGTATTTTTAGGGTCGTGTGCAGCCTCCTGTTGTTTATTGGGGGATGTGTTTGGCCTCCTGCTGTATACTGGAGGGCGGTGTGCGGCCTCCTGCTGTATTTTGAGGGCCGTGTGCGGCCTCTTACTGTATAATGGGGGCTGTGTGTGGCCTCCTGCTGTATACTGGGGGCTGTGTGCAGCTTCCTGCTGTGTACTAGGGGCTGTGAGCGGCTTTCTTCTGTATACTTGGGTTGTGTGTGGCCTGCTGTTGTATACTGGGGCTGTGTGTGGCTTCGTGCTATATACTTCGGGTGTGTTGGCTCCTCTGTTTTTGGCCTCCTGCTGTATTTTGAGGGCCGTGTGCAGCCTCCTGCTGTGTACTGGGGGCTGTGTGTGGTCTCCTGCTATATACTGGGGGTTGTGTGTGGCCTCCTGTGTATTGGGATGGCCTTCTGCTTTGTATTGAGGGCTGTGTGTGGCCTCCTGCTGTGTACTGGGATTGCCTTCTGCTTGATACTGAGGGCTGTGTGCTGCCTCCTGCTATATTCTGGGGCTGTGTGCAGCCTCCTGCTGTATACTGGGGTCTGTGTGCTGCCTCCTGCTGTATACTTGGGGTTGTGTGTGGCCTCCTGCTGTATACTGGGGCTGTGTGCGGCCTCCTGCAGTGTACTGGTATTTTCTGCTTGGGACACATTTTTGTGCATGGGCTAACATACTTTCATGAATCTGATTTCCCACTATTACTATGAGGGACATAAAGTACTATTATCATATATGTGAGGAGGAAAATTGTCAATTATGAGCGCTTGGAGACAAAAGATCAAGGGGACTGCATTAAATGGTTAATAATCCTCTTTATTTACAAAGCACTACGCATTTCTACAGCAGACTGCTGTCTTCCTCAGGTCTTTTGATGGGAAATCCACCTGAGGAAGACAGCGGTCTGCTGTAGAAATGCTTAGAGGTCTATTAACCATTTAATGCCCTTGGTCTTTTGTCTCCAAGCGCTCCTTATTGACCACATTTTTCCTCCTCAAATATTGCCAATCCCCTTCAGGTATGTAGCTGGAGCTGCTGGAGACCTGAACCGCTGCATTAGCTTCACTGAAGGACCTGTGGTGACGTCACTGATGTCACGGCCGTCACATGACCGGAGCTTCCCTCACGTGATCCGTACCAGGAAATAGAGGATCGGACCCCGGAGCTGCGTCCTTACAGCAGAGCCTATTACTGACGTTGTACAGGGGTGCACAAAAACGGCAGGTGAGCAGCTAATCCCCCCACCATTCTAACCATTGCCCCACTAGACCACCAGGTGTGAGGCTGGCTTCACACCACGGTTTTTCCCTGTCAGGTTATGTCCGGTGTTTTGCAGGAAGCACCGGACAGAACCTGACAGCCCCAGACAAACAGAACCGGAGGGCAAATCTGCCCTCTGATCCTGTTTTGTGCCGGAATCATCTGAAATATCAGCACAGCGGCTTGCAGGGGAGCTGGCCCGTGGTGCTGAAATTTCAGCCGTGGCTCTTTCAGCTGTGCTGTCCAGGTGCTAAACGAGCGCGGCTTGAATTTCAGAGCCGTCGCTCTTTCAGCACCCGGCATCTGGGAACCTGATCGTTCTTCTGCCGGACGTTATGGGCGCCGGATCACCCTGGATCCGGTTTTGTTTGATTTTTGCCCCGGGCACAAAAAATGCTGCAAGCTCCGATTTTGTGTCAGGTCAGGGTCAGGTGCAGCCCCCCAATCAGTAATTCTCAATATAAATAAACATTGATTTTTATTTTTATTTGACAAGCTGAAGAAGGCTACAATTTAATTTAATTAGCCGAAACGCGTTGTATGTATTGATACTTGTGGTGTAATAAAAGCCTTTTGATATAATCAGTTGAGTAACTTGAAGCTCATGGGTCCCGATGCAAAAGCTCCAACGGCCCCCCAATTATTGCAAATCTTTAACAGCAATATTCTTTTTCTAAGGCTAGAATCACACTGTCCGTGTGATATGCGACTAAGTCGGACATGTCACGGATGAGTAACTTGGAATGGCCTCCCCCCTGTCAGGACGGGAGTGTGGAGCTGATAAGAAACACAAGCAGCTGACGCTCCCGTACTGAGAGGGGGGAGGCCATTCCAAGTTACTCATCCATGACACGTCCAACTTAGTCGCATATCACACGGACAGTGTGATTCCAGCCTAAGGCTACTTATAGTGTAATAAAAACCTTTGATATAATATTAACAGAGTCTCCTGGTAGCGCCACCAAGTATCAGTCTGGGATACAATGTTAATCAGTCACTATATATTCTGCTTATAAAATGCAACTCTTTTGGACAGTACCGTATATATAACATAGGACAGATCGCTAGGTAGGGAAAGACAGGAGACGACAAAATAAACCTCAAAAGTCCATATATATGTAAAAGAGAAAAACTTTATTCAATACAAAAAGGTGCAAGTGTGATTTAGTTATTGCCAACACTTGTTAGGTGCCACAGGTAAGTTACAGGAGCTGTTAATTACACAAATTAGAGAAGCATCACATGATTTTTCTAACAGTGCCAATACTTTTGTCCACCCCCTTTTTTATGTTTGGTGTGGAATTAGATCCAATTTGCCTTTAGGACAATTCTTTTTGTGTTTTTTCATTGAAGACAAATTAAATGAAGATAATAATAGCAAAGAATTTGTGATTGCAATCATTTTCAGGAAGAAACTGAATATTATCAGACAGAATTGCAGGGGTGTCAATACTTTTGGCCAACACTGTGTGTGTGTGTGTGTATATATATATATATATATATATATAAAAAACACAATATATAAATATTAGCTAGAAGTACAAATATAGGTGAGAAATACATAAAAAATGTATTTAAAAAAGGATCTCAATCATTTACTTGTGAATGGGCGGGCAGGGTCCTCTCTTCACCCCTTTTGTATCCTCACCCATCCCTTGTACACTGTAAGCCCTCGTGGGCAGGGTCCTCTCTCCTCCCCTACTGTATCCTCACCCATCCCTTGTAGACTGTGAGCCCTCATGGGCAAGTTCCTTTATCCTCACCTACTGTATCCTCACCCATCCCTTGTAGACTGTGAGCCCTCATGGGTAGGGTCCTCTCCCCTCCCCACTGTATGGTCACCCATCCATTGTAGACTGTGAGCCCTCATGGGCAGGGTCCTCTCCCTTCCCCACTGTATGGTCACCCATCCATTGTAGACTGTGAGCCCTCATGGGCAGGGTTCTCTCCCCTCCCCGCTGTATGGTCACCCATCCCTTGTAGACTGTGAGCCCTTATGGGCAGGGTCCTCTTTCCTCACCTACTGTATCCTCACCCATCCCTTGTAGACTGTCAGCCCTCGTGGGCAGGGTCCTCTCCCCTCCCCGCTGTATGGTCACCCATCCCTTGTAGACTGTGAGCCCTCATGGGCAGGGTCCTCTCTCCACCTGTACCAGTCTGTGCCTTGCATTGATTATAATTATTGTACTTGTCTATGTATGCCACATTTCCCATGTAAAGCGTCATGGAATGAATGGCGCTATAATAATATAATAAAAATAATAATAGTTTTCTCCTTTATTTATTCCATAGACATTAATGTTTTTCATGCTGTCCAGTACTCTATCTCTTTTGATGACTGACTGGACGGCAGAAAAACATTTTAATGTCTATGGAATAAATAAAGAAGAAAATGCACATTTTACAGATGGACGTGCCGCTCCCCATTCGTCTCCACTTTTTGCCATATTGGTACTGTTTTGCCAGTAGGAAACAAAATGAAGTTTGTTCTACAATCGTGGAGAATGCAGAATATTCTTTTTCCTTTTTCCAGCTTTTTGTAAGTTATACTGTGTTTAAATCTTGCAAATCTCTATTGCTATATCACTTATTGTAAAATAATCAATTTTGTTGCTATTTACTGTGCTATTCCCTGACGTTCGGCCAAAGGTAACTTGTAAAGTAAATATAGCGTTGTTGGCTCAGTTACTGCCTCCTCCTCATTGTCTGCGCCGTTGCATTCTTGCACCTGTTTACAGCTGTTTACAGCTGTATAACACACTTTTGTTATTTGCACTCACTAAGTGGTGGAATCCATTCCTAACCTTTTGTTGGTCCCATTACACTTGAAGAGAACCCGCCAGGTCCCCTGTGCACCCAGAACCAGGAGCCCATATCTGTATTCCCTCCCTAACAGTCACACAAGGACGTGATAACATGATAGGTACCAATATAAAAAGGGAACAAGAGGCGCAATAGTGCCCTATCACTCAGACACTAAGAGATGAGAGGTATAAAGTCAAAACCACTCACCTATTCCAGTTGTGATGACCCACAACTGGCTTGAAGGCATACAATCAATACCGGCTGCAGCAGGACCTCCACCAACCACTCGCACGTGGGAAGACTCTCAGGAAGCTGGGAAAAGGTGTATGACAGTCCGCGCCGCCGGGTACCAAAGAAATCACCTGGGATTCCAGGTGATTTCTTTGGTACCCGGTGGCGCGGACTGTCATACACCTTTTCCCAGCTTCCTGAGAACATGATAGGTAGGATGATTAGTCAGGGAACTAACGCCCCCTCGACTAGTCAGAGCCCTAATTAGCATCTCATAAACAGACTTTGGAATTATTTTTTTCATTTATGTATGGGACTACATGATGGGACTGTTAGGCAGGAATATAGATATGGGCACAGATCTGCTCCTGGGGGCACAGAGGGGCTGACAGGTTCCCTTTAACTTCCACTCCACATTCAATTAGTTAGTATTTCAGGTCACAGCTTCTGTAGCTAAGCACATGAATTCACCAGGATATATGTGAGGAATTACACAGATAAATAGTTTAAATCCACAGCTCAGATAGAAAGAATTGAAGTCTTGGTCGTCATCCAGTTCTTTGAAAGAAAACAAAGCAACAAATATAACCCCTGGCAAAAATGATGGAATCACCCTGTAAATATTCATTCCCAAAACTAACACATGCATCAAATCAGATCTGCTCGTTAGTCTGCATCTAAAAAGGAGTGATCACACCTTGGAGAGCTGTTGCACCAAGTGGACTGACATGAATCATGGCTCCAACACGAGAAATGTCCATTGAAACAAAGGAGAGGATTATCAAACTCTTATGGTGGGGTTACACGTCCCGATATCGGCGCGATATCGGAGGCAACGCCGCGGGAGCGCGCATTTTTTGAGCGCTTTTCCCGATATCGCATCGCCGGTTTACACGCTGCGATATCGGGAAACAACGTCCCTCCGATGTGTACGCCCACCAACCCAGTAACGACCATTTAACATGGGAGTTAATGGGTGAGGTGCGAGTACGCATCGGAGTTGGGCTGTCACACGCAGCGATGCTGGTACAACGGCCTTGCGATATCGGGGAGTTGAATAGCTCTGCTATTCAACTCCGATATCGTTTTGGCATCGTTCCAGGATCGCGTTGTACGCTCAAACCGTACAACGCGCGCCCGATATCGGCTCCAACTCGCGACCCACGTGACTTTTTGTCGGAGTTGGGTCGGAGTTGGACGCCGATATCGCGGCGTGTAAACCCACCATTAAAAGAGGGTAAATCATCACGCAATGTTGTAAAAGATGTTGGTTGTTCACAGTCAGCTGTGTCTAACATGGGAAGATTGTTAAAGGCAAACATACTGGTAGACCAAGGAAGACATCAAAGCGTCAAGACCGGAAGCTTAAAGCAATTTGTCTCCAAAACAGGAAATGCACAACAAAACAAATGAGGAACGAATGGGAGGAAACTGGAGTCAATGTCTGTGACCAAACTGTAAGAAAACCGCCTAAAGGAAATGGGATTTACATACAGAAAAGCTAAACATAAGCCATTGTTAACACCTAAACAGAACAAAAAACAAGGTTACAATGGGCTAAGGAAAAGCAATCGTGGACTGTGGATGACTGGATGAATGTCATATTCAGTGATGAATCACGAATCTGCATTGGGCAAAGTGATGATGCTGGAACTTTTGTTTGGTGTCGTTCCAATGAGATTTAGAAAGATGACTGCCTGAAGAAAACATGCAAATTACAACAGTCATTGATGATATGGGGCTGCATATTAGGTAAAGACACTGGGGAGATGGCTGTCATTACATCTTCAATAAACGGCTAAGTATATGTTCATGTTTTGGACACTTCATATCCCATCAAAGGATGTTTGGGGATGATGAAATCATTTATCAAGATGATAATGCATCCTGTCATAGAGCAAAAACTGTGAAAACATTCCTTGAAAGAAGACACATAAGGTCAATGTCATGGACTGCAAATAGTCCGGATCTCAATCCAATTGAAAATCTTTGGTGGAAGTTGAATAAAATGGTCCATGACAAGGCTCCAACCTGCAAAGCTGATCTGGCAACAGCAATTAGAGAAGTTGAGCCAGATTGATGATGAGTAGTGTTTGTCACTCATTAAGTCCATGCCTCAGACACTGCAAGCTGTTATAAAAGCCAGAGGCGGTGCAAAAGAATACTAGTGATGTATTGGGGTGTTCCTTTGTTTGTTTGTTTCTCATGATTCTATAATTTTTACCTCAGAATTGAGTGATTCCATAATTTTCCCCTGCTTGGTCTACAAAAGTAACCGTTACTGGCTAGCACATTTTTTATCTTGATTTCTTTTAGAGGTTTTAAAGCCATAAAGTTGCCATTTGAAATGACTTCAGTTTTGTGCCACGTCTGTGATCTGTTTTTTTCTACAAAATTAAACAACTGAAAGAACATCCTCCGAGCCCGGTGATTCCATCATTTTTGCCAGGGATTGTATATATTAGATGCAGGTTCTCTTGTATACAGTGTGGTGCTTTGCTCACTGAGCGTGTTGGCAGACATTCGTATGGTAGCGGGATTGGGCAAACAGGCATGGTTTTTCAGTAAAATAAAGTCCACAGGTTTATTCCATCATAAACCCCATAACAAACAGCCCATAATATGTACATCATCAGTACATTAGATAACCCTCAGTCTGTCCCAATGGCAGATACGCCTGCCTGGCATTATATACATAGTCCACCTGTGGTCTCCTCGTTGCGTACCTTCCAGAACATCAACCGTTTCCATTCTTACCATACCAGGTGGTTCCAGGACAGCGGTCGCTCCAAGCACCAAGACCCTCACAGGTTCTGCCAGAGCCATCTTCCTTCCAGGGCACCAGAGGGTTCCATGGTGCCTGAACCTCATTCCTTCCAGGGCACCAGAGGGTCTCATGGTGCCTGAACCTCATTCCTTCCAGGGCACCAGAGGGTCCCATGGTGCCTGAACCTCATTCCTTCCAGGGCACCAGATGGTCTCATGGTCCTTGAACCTCATTCCTTCCAGGGTACCAGATGGTCCCATGGTCTCTGAACCTCATTCCTTCCAGGGCACCAGATGGTCTCATGGTGCCTGAACCTCATTCCTTCCAGGGCACCAGCTGTTCCCATGGTCTCTGAACCTCATTCCTTCCAGGGCACCAGCTGTTCCCATGGTCCCTGAACCTCATTCCTTCCAGGGTACCAGCTGTTCCCATGGTCCCTGAACCTCATGCCTTCCAAAGACATGACCTCCTAAGCATGAGATCTGGCTCCTGGCCATACGTCTCCCAGGGCAACTCCTCCTCCCAAACACACAGAGACATCTAATCCCATTAACACAGAGATTATATTCAGGTGTGTGACGAATCAGGTTTGCCAAGCACGCACGCCCCTGTCTTTTGGCTCACCTGCACTTGTAATGCATTACCTCAACCTGTGGAACAACAAGCCCCAGCATAATGCATTATTTAAAAGTGCTGAACTAGAAGTCCCAGCATTTATATTTGCAATGCAGCAAGCCGCTGCATCACAACAGGGACATCTGTACAGCATATGGGCTAAATCCCCCTAAGTCCCAGGTGGGAGACCCCAGAAAAAGTAGTGGTGGAGAATGAAAGGGTGGGACTTCAAGATCCAGATGATAAGCAGGTGATGGCTAATCAGATATTGTGATAGTAGACAGGGAGCAGAAGACGGCAATGATAATAGATGTGGCAGAAAGATGAGAAGGTGGAGAAATACCAGAAAGAAGAACTGGTGGAGATGTGGAAGGTGAAGGCCACAGTGATTCCAGTGGTGATAGGACACTCTGAGCAGTAACCCCTAAGGCTGGGTTCACACTGCTGGTTTTTGGTAACTGTGGGAATGGTCTCATGGTGCCTGAACCCGCATCAGTTTTTGGCCCCATTGACTTTCAATGGGGCCACAGGAACTTGCGGGGCATCCAGTTCTTACCATTTCCCCTTTTATAATAATAATAAAAATATAATATTTATTAATATAGCACTATTAATTCCATAGCACTTTACACACATGAGTAATGCTGTCTCTCTTGGAGCTCACAATCTAAACATCCTATCAGTATGTCTTTACAATGTGGGAGGAAACCCACGCAAACACAGGGAGAACATACAAACTCCTTGCAGATGTTGTCCTTAGTGTCCTTGATGGGAATTGAACCCAGGATCTCAGGACCCCAGCGCTGCAAAGGCTACAGTGCTAACCACTTGAGCCACCATGCTGCCTTTTACCATTGAAACTATTGACTATGGGCAGAATAAACGGATGAAACATTTCTGATGTGTTTTTTTGGAAAGCAGATCCAGATTTCCAGCTGAAAAAAGAGCGAAAATCGGATCCGAAAAAAGCAGATCAAAAACACATAACCTCACTCATCTGTAGGGGCAATGGCAGCTTCCCATTCATTACAATACATGAACAAACATTGGGGATTCTCATTCTGTAACTAGTAGAAGCCTTTATTCCCTTGCAGAGTGATCCGTTTTCAGACTGAGCCGTCAATTTCAGTGGTGTTTTGTGTTTTTCTGATCCGCTTTACCCATTGAAACCATTGTCTATGGGGTAAAAAAAAAAACCACACCCGATAAAAACGGGTAAGAACGGATCCAAAACGGATGATCCATTTCTGCAGCGTTTTTCTGAAAAGCTGACCCGGATTACCAGCTGAAAAAGAGAGAAAAACGCAGAGTGTGAACAAGGCGTTATACTGAGAAACCCCAATGTATCTGGAGGATAGAATCAGCGCGGCTTGGTGAGATGGAGCCATCTAGGTTATTCTGCATTACCATGGCCAGGATAAGTGGCTGTAATAGAATAAGATCTATTGTGCTATATCTGGTTATAATATTAATCCTATGGATAATGGAGGATCTTCCATGCTGACCATCAATCCATACGTTCTGCTGTTTTCTTGTATTACAGATTTATTAGCACTAATGAACATCAGAGATAAGGAGATTCTAAGAACGAGTTTCTTTCTCCTATAAAATAATCTCTGCAAACATTATGATCAGAGCTGGTTACTATTTGTATGGTTGGTAAATATTTCTATAGCAAATTATATAATTTTGCTAAATATAATAAAAATTTTGATAATATCAAGAACAATGTTCATTAGAATCCTTTGAGAATTTAGTCATTTTAATTACCTCTAAGATCAGTAGAAATGTCCTTTACCCGTGAGACCAGAGCCTTGTGTCCACAATAGAGAATGTAGAAGATGTTCAGTAAAATCCACCAGTCGATGAGTAAACGGCAGGTAATGGCTGATCCACAGATCTCTTCACAGATCCACTCAGCAGAAAGGTCTGTGAAGAATGATCAACTGACAGCAGCCGGTACACTGATATTGTCAACAACCCATTATGACATCACAGGGTTCTATGCCCATATATGGTAAGTGATGATGTCACATGGTAAGTGATGGTGTCACATGACTTTCTCTCTACGTTCTGCCCATTGATAGTGTTGGGAGTCCCCACATTCATTGTGTTGCTCTGATGATGGTGTGGATGGAGCCATCAATCATTTCATTGATTCCTCCATTATAAAGTCACCGTGTTGCTTCATCATGTCGCCTCTTCTGTGTTTCCGCCGGTCGCCCGGCCCTTTCTCGTAGAGATATAAACTCATGTGCAACATGCTAACAGATTTAACCCCTTCACTGCTGGACGCTTTTCCATTTTCCATTTCTTCCTCCCCTTCTCGCAAGAGACATAACTATTATTTTTCCGTCAATATAGACATATGAGGCTTTTTATTGCAGGACAAGTTGTACTTGTGAATGAAATTATTTGTTTTAACACATAGGGTAAAGGAAAGTGGGAAAAAAAACTCCAAGTGTGGGGAAATTAAAAAATAAATGCATCTTTGTTTTTTGGGTTTTTTATTCATCATGTTCACTATATGGTAACACTGACATGTCTGTATGATGTCTGGGGTCAGTACTATATGGTAACACTGAGGTGTCCGTATGATGCCTCGGGTCACTACTATATGGTAACACTGACATGTCTGTATGATGTCTCAGGTCAGTACTATATGGTAACACTGACATGTCTGTATGATGTCTGGGGTCAGTACTATATGGTAACACTGAGGTGTCCGTATGATGCCTCGGGTCACTACTATATGGTAACACTGACATGTCGGTATGATTTCTCAGGTCAGTACTATATGGTAACACTGACATGTCTGTATGATGTCTGGGTCAGTACTATATGGTAACACTGACATGTCGGTATGATGCCTCGGGTCACTACTATATGGTAACACTGACGTGTTGGTATGATGCCTCAGGTCAGTACTATATGGTAACACTGACATGTCTGTATGATGTCTCGGGTCAGTACTATATGGTAACACTGACATGTCTGTATGATGTCTCTGGTCAGTGCTATATGGTAACACTGACATGTCGGTATGATGTCTCGGGTCAGTACTATATGGTAACACTGACATGTCAGTATGATGCTTTGGGTCAGTACTATATGGTAACACTGACATGTTTGTATGATGTCTAGTGTCAGTACTATATGGTAACACTGACGTGTCGGTATGATGCCTCGGGTCATTACTATATGGTAACACTGGTGTGTCTGTGTGATGTCTAGGGCCCGTACTATATGGTAACACTGATGTGATGGTATGATGTCTGGAGTCAGTACCATATGGTAACACTGAGGTGTCCGTATGATGTCTCGGGTCACTACTATATGGTAACACTGAGGTGTCGGTATGATGCCCCGGGTCCGTACTATATGGTAACACTGACATGTCGGTATGATGTCTGGAGTCAGTACTATATGGTAACACTGATGTGTCGCTATGATGTCTCAGGTCAGTACTATGTGGTAACACTGACATGTCTGTATGATGTCTGGGGTCAGTACTATATGGTAACACTGAGGTGTCCGTATGATGCCTCGGGTCACTACTATATGGTAACACTGACATGTCTGTATGATGTCTCAGGTCAGTACTATATGGTAACACTGACATGTCTGTATGATGTCTGGGGTCAGTACTATATGGTAACACTGAGGTGTCCGTATGATGCCTCGGGTCACTACTATATGGTAACACTGACATGTCGGTATGATTTCTCAGGTCAGTACTATATGGTAACACTGACATGTCTGTATGATGTCTGGGATCGTACTATATGGTAACACTGACATGTCGGTATGATGCCTCGGGTCACTACTATATGGTAACACTGACGTGTTGGTATGATGCCTCGGTCAGTACTATATGGTAACACTGACATGTCTGTATGATGTCTCGGGTCAGTACTATATGGTAACACTGACATGTCTGTATGATGTCTCTGGTCAGTGCTATATGGTAACACTGACATGTCGGTATGATGTCTCGGGTCAGTACTATATGGTAACACTGACATGTCAGTATGATGCTTTGGGTCAGTACTATATGGTAACACTGACATGTTTGTATGATGTCTAGTGTCAGTACTATATGGTAACACTGACGTGTCGGTATGATGCCTCGGGTCATTACTATATGGTAACACTGGTGTGTCTGTGTGATGTCTGGGGCCAGTACTATATGGTAACACTGATGTGATGGTATGATGTCTGGAGTCAGTACCATATGGTAACACTGAGGTGTCCGTATGATGTCTCGGGTCACTACTATATGGTAACACTGAGGTGTCGGTATGATGCCCGGGTCCGTACTATATGGTAACACTGACATGTCGGTATGATGTCTGGAGTCAGTACTATATGGTAACACTGATGTGTCCGTATGATGTCTCAGGTCATACTATGTGGTAACACTGACATGTCAGGTATGATGCCTCGGGTCAGTACTATATGATAACACTGACATGTCGGTATGATGTCTGGGGTCAGTACTATAGGTAACACTGAATGTCGTATGATGTCTGGGGTCAGTACTATATGGTAACACTGACATGTCGGTATGATCCCTCGGGTCAGTACTATATGGTAACACTGAGTGTCGGTATGATGTCTGGGTCAGTACTATATGTAACACTGACATGTCGGTATGATGCTCGGGTCAGTACTATATGGTAACACTGAAGTGTTCTGGTGTGATGCTGGGCATGTACAATATGGTAACACTGAGTGTGGTATGATGTCTGGAGGTCAGTACTATATGGTAACACTGAGGTGTCGGTATGATGCTCGGGTCACTACTATATGGTAACACTGGTGTGTCGTATGATGTCTAGGTCCTGTACTAATATGGTAACACTGACATGTCGGTATGATGTCTGGAGTCATACTATATGGTAACACTGAGGTGTCGTATGATGTATGGGTCAGTACTATATGGTAACACTGAGTGTCGGTATGATGCCTCGGGTCACTACTATGGTAACACTACATGTCGGTATGATGTCTGGGTCAGTATATATGGTAACACTGACTGTCAGTATGATGCTGGAGTCATACTATATGGTAACACTGACATGTGGTATGATGCCTCGGGTCAGTAGTACAGTATATGGTAACACTGACATGTCAGTATGATGCCTCGGTTCAGTACTATATGGTAACACTGACATGTCGGATATGATGCTCGGGTCAGTACTATATGGTAACACTGACGTGTCGTTATGATGCCCGGGTTTCAGACTATATGGTAACACTGACATGTCGGTATGATGTCTGGGGTCAGTACTATATGGTAACACTGACGTGTTGGTTATGATGCCTCAGGGTCAGTACTATATGGTAACACTGACATGTCGGTATGATGTCTGGGGTCAGTACTATATGGTAACACTGACGTGTTGGTATGATGCTGGGTCAGTACTATATGGTAACACTGACATGTCGGTATGATGTCTGGGGTCAGTACTATATGGTAACACTGACGTGTCGGTATGATGTCTGGGGTCAGTACTATATGGTAACTCATTGATGATCTTTGTTAAATCCTCTTTGTATTTTTTGGTGGGATCTTCCTGAAGGGGGGTGTAGTATTTTTTGTCCAAGAGTTGCCTGTGTGCTTCTTGGATGTAGTCCGACATATTCATAATCACTACAGCTCCTCCTTTATCTGAGGATTTAACAAAGATCATCAATGGGTTCGACTCTATGTCATCCTCTCTACTGGACCTAATACCAAACAACCCCAAAACAGGCACCTTCTACATGTTACCTAAAATACATAAAGAAGGCAATCCAGGGAGACCCATCATCTCTGGTATTGGGACATTAACCGAGAATATCTCTGGCTGGGTGGAGAACATTCTAAAACCCTTGGTGAGGCAAACACCCAGCTACATCCAGGACACCACAGACATTCTCTGCAAATTGTCAGCCCTGGGTCCACTTCCAGAGGATACAATATTAGCCACCATGGATGTAGAGTCCCTTTACTCCAACATTCCTCACAAAGATGGGATTGCTGCATGCGAATATTTCCTCCAAAAAAACAATCTGGCCACGGAACCAGCCCTGCAATTCATCAGGTTTGTACTCCAGCACAACTATTTTTCCTTTGGGGACAATATATACCAACAGTGTATGGGCAGTGCCATGGGAAGCAAAATGTCACCACAGTATGCTAATCTGTTTATGGCTGTATGACGCGATTCGCGTCATTCCCGGCTCCGGGTGACGTATTTGCAGCCGCGCCGCGCTGTCAGCTTCAAAATACGCACTGCGCATGCGCATGGGCATGCGCAGTGCGGGACTTGAAGCTGACAGCGCGGCGCGGCTGCAAATACGTCACCCGGCGCCGGGAATGACGCGGATCGCGTCATACAGCCCCACAATGAAGCACGGACGCTATGGGAGAGTGGGGAGGCGCGCAGGGAGGCGCGATTTTGAATCTAGGATGACGATCACGCCTGAATAGGCGTGATATGAAGAAGAGGGGCTGCCTGGATGAGTGACTATGAATAGCATAGTCACTCATTATCATCACTAATGAGGTACTATTATAACGTTTTTCTTCACTTTGACTAAGGGCATTTAGGAGCTAAAAGGAGTGTAGGGAAAGTGTTAATATGCTCTAGGGACAGCTTTTAATAGGTTTAGAGGTGTTTTGGGGGTGACAGGATCCCTTTAAAGTCATATTCCCAGAACTGCCACTGCTCTCCTATAAACAGCACCCCAACCTAAGGAATCTCCTTGTCAGAAGTGTCCTCACATCACCATCACAGACGGGCACATTCCCCTGTAACAACAAGAAATGCAAGACCTGTGCCCACATATCACCAACAGATACAGTCCCTATCCAACACTAACCAGGACTATAAGATCATGGACTTCTTTTCATGTACATCCTCCAATGTGGTGTGTATGATACAATGTACAAAGTGCACTATAGGAATGTATATTGAGGAAACAATGCAAAAGATACAAACAAGAATGAATCTACATAGACATACAATAAAAAATAAGCTGGACATGCCTGTGTGAATGCACTTCTCTGAGCCTGGACACAGCATGGCCGACCTAACAGTCCTGATATTGAAAGGTCACTTTAAAAATGACAGAGAACGTAAAATCTGGGAATTCAAATTCATAAGAATGTTCCAATCCTTAACAAAAGGACTTAATGTGACACCTGGATTTATGAGTCATTACCTAGACACAACTAACACTTCCACAAGAAGATCTTCTGATGTGTAAATGACCATCGCACGTCATCTACATCATTAACAAAGACTTCATTTTCATTTCCTTAACACACCTCCGTTTCCTTATTCCTACTGTATTTTGTATTTAAATGTCTCAGTAACTCATTTGTGATATTGTCTGATGAAGGAGCCTTGAGCTCTGAAAGCTTACAAATATAATTTTTCTTGTTAGCCAATAAAGGTATCATTCCTAGAATACTTTTCTCAACCCCTTTTTTTTGGGACTTAAGTATTTACATCGATTTTTCTGGCTAACACGGTACAACGATATTATTTTGTATTATACTGTGCCACTAACTGAAATTAAAACCTGCGTGTATGGGTGTGTCAGAACCTAGTCTACAGCAGGATATAGAGTCTGAACATGGCTACAGGGTGGGGGAGTGTGCACAGTCAGAAAACGTATCATACTGAAGCTAAAGAGCCGGCCGGCGACACCTCCATATGTGAAAGGAGCTAGCCAGAAAAAACATCAACAAGAAAGGATATCGGCTGCAACACTAACACTAGAAAAATGTGAAAAAGCATAGTAGCTAGTGAATGCAATGGCTGGCTATGTGCAAAGCTGCTCAATGTGAATGGGGTATATAGGCACAGCCATTGCGTTCATTGCATTCATTAGCTATATACCCAATTCACATTGAGCAGCTTATCACATAGCAAGCCATTGCATTCATTAGCTAATATGCTTTTCACATTTTTCCATTGTTTGTGTTGCAGCCGATATCCTTTCTATCTATATGGTAACACTAACGTGTCGGTATGATGCCTCAGGTCGTACTTTATGGTAACACTGATGTGTCGGTATGATGCCTCAGGTCAGTACTATATGGTAACACTGACGTGTCGGTATGATGTCTCAGGTCAGTACTATATGGTAACACTGACGTGTCTGTATGATGCCTGGGGTCAGTACTATATGGTAACACTGACGTGTCGGTATGATGCCTCGGGTCAGTACTATATAGTAACACTGACATGTCGGTATGATGTCTGGGGTCAGTACTATATGGTAACACTGAAGTGTCGGTATGATGCCTCGGGTCAGTACTATATGGTAACACTGACGTGTCTGTATGATGCCTGGGGTCAGTACTATATGGTAACACTGACGTGTCGGTATGATGCCTCGGGTCAGTACTATATAGTAACACTGACATGTCGGTATGATGCCTCAGGTCGTACTTTATGGTAACACTGACGTGTCGGTATGATGCCTCGGGTCAGTACTATATGGTAACACTGACATGTCGGTATGATGCCTGCGGTTGTACTTTATGGTAACACTGACATGTCGGTATGATGCCTCGGGTCGTACTATATGGTAACACTGACATGTCGGTATGATGCCTCGCGTTGTACTACATGCTAACTCTGATGAATCGGTATGATGCCTCGGGTCAGTACTATATGGTAACACTGATGTGTCGGTATGATACCTCGTGTCAGTACTATATGGTAACACTGAGGTGTCGGTATGATGTCTCGGGTCAGTACTATATGGTAACACTGACATGTCAGTATGATGTCTGGGGTCGGTACTATATGGTAACACTGACATGTCGGTATGATGCCTCGAGTCAGTACTATATGGTAACACTGACATGTCGGTATGATGCCTCAGGTCAGTACTATATGGTAACTCTGACATGTTGGTATAATGCCTCGGGGGTCAGTACTATATGGTAACACTGATGTGTCGGTATGTTGTCTCGGGTCAGTCAGTACTATATGGTAATACTGACGTGTCAGCATGAAGTCTCGGGTCAGTACTATATGGTAACACTGACATGTCGATATGATGTCTGGGGTCAGTACTATATGATAACACTGACATGTCGATAAGATGTCTCGGGTCAGTACTGTATGGTAGCACTGATGTGATGGTATGATGGCTGGGGTCAGTACTATATGGTAACACTAACGTGTCGGTATGATGTCTCGGGTCAGTACTATATGGTAACACTGACATGTCAGTATGATGCCTTGGGTGAGTACTATATGGTAACACTGATGTGTCGGTATGATGTCTGGGGTGAGTACTATATGGTAATACTGATGTGTCGGTATGATGTCTGGGGTCAGTACTATATGGTAACACTGACATGTCAGTATGATGCCTTGGGTGAGTACTATATGGTAACACTGATGTGTCGGTATGATGTCTGGGGTGAGTACTATATGGTAATACTGATGTGTCGGTATGATGTCTGGGGTCAGTACTATATGGTGTGATGGCTTATTTTTTGCGGCTCGAGCTGACGTTTCTAATGATACTATTTTTCGGTAGATGTGATGTTTTGATCACCCGTCATTGCACGTTATTGTGATGTTGCAGCAACCAAAGTAACAATTTCGGCAATTGGTCCTTTTTTTCCGTTACGCAGTTTACAGATCTGATTATTTGATTTTGTATTTTGATAGATCGGACATTTCTGAATGTGGCAATAACAAATGTGTGTATATTATTAATTTTTTAATAGTTTTATTTTCAATGGGGCAAAAGGGAGGGGATTTAAACTTTTGTTATCTTCCTGGTTGATGTCTTGAGATGTTCCTTCAGTATTGCTACATGATCTTCTTTCCTCATGATCCATCTATTTTGTGAAGTTCACCAGTCCCTCCTGCAGCAAAACAACCCGACAACATGATGTTGCCTACCCCATGTTTCACAGTTGGGATGGTGTTCATAGGTTTCCAAGCTTCTGTCTTTTTCCTCCAAACATAACAATTTTCATTATGGACAAACAGTTCAATTTTTGCTTCTTCAGACCAGAGGGCGTCTCCAGAAATCTAGGTCTTTGTTTCTGTGTGCATTTGAAAACATTAATCTGTCTTTTTTCTGTTTCATTTGGAGTAATTACTTCTTCCCGGCAAAGTGACCTTTCAAACCGTGTTGCTACGGTACTCGTTTCACTGTGGATAATGACACAATCTTACACTGAGGACAGAAGCAGGAACACACCTGGAAGGCTGAGCAACTCCGTGCTCACCCCAGAGGAAAGCGCAGAGAGCGGACACCGGAGTCTGAGACTGTGCAGGGTCTCACATCCTGACAGTCGGTACCAGAAGGTGGAGATTCCAAATTCACCAGCCACACTGTACAGGAGGCACAGCAACACCGTGAGCGTTCATCAGCATACACCCTGAGATCAGAGTAGAGAAAGGACTCGAGTTGCCTGTCATACCGATACCTCGCAGGAAGAAACAGGGCCAGCAGCTCAGCTTATGCAACTGCAGGAGCCAATGCCAAGCGCAGTAAGGGAGCCAAAGACCCGGCAGGACGGGAAGAAAATCCAAGTTGCTCTCAAAAGACCCGTGGACAACTCCATATAACATCTGCTCCAGTAAAGGACTGAGAATCTACAAAACCAGTGAGTTTGCCTATTCCTTGTGCCCGTCGTCCTGCACCCAACACCCCAACTACCTTCACTGCCCAGGGGAAGCCGCGCTTCCCATGGAGAGCTACTCCACCCTAGCTGCCCGTCCATCACCACGAAGGTTCTGCAGCAGTGGTGGCCATCCCTAGCCACACATCACGGGTGGCGTCACTAAATCTCCCTTATATATAACCCCTCCCTTAACAATGCCAGAAGATCCCGTACTATTTTGGGCTGAACCCAGGCCACTGGACCAGGTCATGACCTCCGTGACTTCCCCTACAGACAGCAATGGCTCGGTCTCAAGTACCCCACGGCTCTGGGGGTGACTCAGATACATGATAAGATTCTGTCTGCAGTCACCACTGGGGGGAGCTCTCTGTATACAGAGATACATGATAAGATTCTGTCTGCAGTTACCATTAGGGGGAGCTCCCTGTATACAGACTGCAGACGCATCACTAAGTTGGACAATAAACTTGGATAATAACTATAATAACTGCTTTAATGCTTGTAATATAAATAAAAACATAGTAACTTTTAATTTTAAGAGTCAAACAGCACAACAGTTTATTAAAGAGGTTGTCCACTACTTTGACCTATGGTTAGGATAGGCCATCAATGTCTGATCAGCCGGGGTCCAGCACCCCTGCCAATTGGTTGTTGTAGGTGCCAGAAGTATTCAGTTCGGAATCTGCCCAATATTCTGCGTACTGCACATCCACCTCATTAACTTCAATAGGAGATGGCTGAGCAGTACCTGGCTGCGGTCATTATCAGAAGATGGAGCAGAACCGGAACTGAGCACTTCTGGCAACCTGCTGCCGCCGCTGGCACTTACGACGGGCAATTGGCAGGGGTGCCGGACCCCGACCAATCAAACATGGATGACCTATCCTAAGAATATGAATTATGAATTGTTATTTGCACACAGAATCAGAACTAATAAGAGCAATGGAATAAGGTGAAACCAGAAGTTTCCATACACTATATAAAAAGACACATCTGCTTGTTTTTCTCACTATCTGACATGAAATCAGATTAAATCTTTCCCATTTTAGGTCAATTAGTATTACAATAATCTTATATACTTACCTTGTGGCATCTGTCATCCACTTTCGCTGTCATCGTATACTCCTATCCTTGACCATGACAAGTAGCCGTAGCCACCCATGACTAGGGTGTGCAAATATGGTGCCCACTGTTGGTATGGGACCACCTGAAACACCCCCCCACAAACCTATTGCCGCAGCTCGATGCCACCTATCTGCCCCCTGGTTGCCATAAACATCCTACAGGACCTGTGTAGATGTTACAGGACCTGTGATGATGTCACAGTTATGGGCCAAGCAAGATCACATGACCAAGACATGACCACAGGTCCTATCTGCTCCCCGCCAACACTCTATAGGACCTTTGATAATGTCATGGTCATGGGCGGTGCCAGATCACATGACAGGGACATCACCACAGGTCCTTTCCCATTCCACGCTTCCCTCTCTCCCTGCAGGCCACTCACCCCTGCAGCATGAGAGTGTGCTCGTGGGCGGGAAGGCAGAAATCAACCTCCACAGGGAGGACAGATCCACCACAGTGGGAGGAGGACAGAGCAATCACAGGGGGAGGGCATAAAGAGACAACACAAAGGGGCAGAGAGACAGCACAAATGGAGGCAAAGAGACATACTACTAGTGGGGGGGGGGCAGAGAGTGACCACAGGGGGACAGAGAAACAACACAGGAGGCATAGAGCGATCACGGGGCAGCAGAGAGACAGCACTGGGGGGTTCAAACAGTGATCACGGAGGAGCCGAAAAGATAGTACAGGGGGGCAGAAATGTGGCACCCCAGAGTCTGGTTGCCATTTTGGCATTCCCTCACATGGGGGTGACGTCATGCTTGGAAGCAAGGAGGGGCATCCAAACCAGGTAAGCCCACTGCACACAACACCTTTCCCGAATCCAGACCAGAAGAGGGAGCTCTAACCCGGGTTCAGGGGAGCTCCCCTATAAATTCTGGCAGAGGGCGGGGTTAGTCAGTTCAGTTCCTAGGTGGACTGTGAAGACATCCTGTGGACTGGAGCAGTGCTAAGCTCGTCCAGGGATAGAGACTAGAATGCTTGAGGGACCCGTAGGAGAGGGTCTGAGGAAGGAGAGGAGAAGGCCTGGGGAGTGGAGCCTGTTAACGGTTCGCCCCAGAGCAGAGCGCCTGAAATAGACACCGGAATTCGAGGTTGTGAGGGTACTACAGGCTCAGCAGCCAAAACTGGAGGACGGGACACTCCATGTCTCCCAGCCACCAAAGCACCTGGAGGCACAGCAGCACCTGAAAGCTCAGGGACAGTAGCCAGAGGAGTGGTACCGCAGAAGGGCTTGAGCTGCCTGCCATACTGGTCAGAGACTTTCCAGCTGGAAGAGAGGGTCGCAACATAGCTACAGGCAGCCATGACCAGCTAAGAGGAGCGCAACAGAGAGACCTCAGAACTCACCAGGTGAGGAGATCCCCAACTTGCTTCCAGGCCACCCAGATTCACAACTTCACCTCTGGACTGTGTCTTGGCCTGAACCTGCAACTACCAGTAAAGGTAAAGAAAACTACGCACTGTGTGTCTGTTGGTCATTCCATGCCATCAGTCCTGCACCCGAACAGCCTACCACCGCCATAGACTTTACAGGTTGCCCTGGGGAACTGCTCCACCCGTGGGGAGCAACACCATCTAAGCTGAAATCCCATCATCCCCAGGGGTCATGCACCACAGCGTTGGCCATCATTAGCATAATATCATGGGTGGCGTCACAACAACCATCCCCAAAACCCTTATTCCGTTTTCAACATTTATTGACACCGCCAGGGCCACAGAGCCGGCTCTCGACCCCTGTGACTCCCCAAGGTACCAAAGAGCCCGGTTCTGAGTACCCCAAGGCCCTGGGGGGGTAGGCGGGTCAGAGAGATGGCACGGGAGTCAGAGAGCGACCACGGGGGGGGGGTAAGGAGGGCAGAATCAACACCACAGAGGGACAGAGAGTGACCACGGGGGGCAGAGAACAACCACAGGGGGGCAGAGAGACACCACAAGGGGGCAGAGAGACAAGACAAGGATGGTCAGAGAGGAACCACAGGGGAGGTGTCAGAGAGACAGGACAGGTGGGTGCAAAAAGTGACCACAGGGGGGCATAGAGAAACAACAGGACGGGGCAGAGAGACACCACAGGACGGAGCCAGAGAGTGATTACAATGGAAATGGCAGAGAGGCAAGGTAGGGGGGTGCAGAGAGAGACTACAGTGAGGGGGGGGCAGAGGGATACCTCAGGGGGAGACACCACAGGGGGGCAGAGAGCAACCACAGGGGAGGTAGCAGAGAGACAGCACAGGGGGTGCAGAGAACGCACGCAGAGTTGGGGCCATAGAGGGGGCACATAGCACATAGATGGGAAGAAAGGGCACATAGGGGGCATAGAGAGCACATGGGGGGCCAGAGAGCGTGCACATAGAGAGGCCAGAGAGCATGCACAGGTGGTGAGCCAGAGAGCTCACGCATGGGGAGCTGAGAGCATGCACAGGGCTGCACCCAGGGGGGCAGCAAGGGTGCATGAAGAGGATAAATAATGCACACAAGGTAGGGCCAGAGATTAAGCACAGGAGGGCACAGGGGAACAGAGAGAGCGCACGGGGAGCAAAAAGAGTGCATGGTGACAGAGAGTGCAGGGGGCAGAGAGAGCACACGGGGCAGAGAGAGCGCACTGGGGCAAATAAAGCACATATGGGGAGGCAGAGAGAGCACATAAACAATTACTCATGTGCCTGCCATCTTTGGACCGTTGGGTATACATAGATGACAGCCACATTACACATCACACAGCCCCCACCACTTCCACCACAAGATTACAGTAATTACAGGATTATGGCAGAGGGAAACTTGGTGGGAGCTAATAAAGTGGCTAACGAGGTGTCTCTGTCTATTTTGCATGCAATAAACGATTTGTCTCTGTGTTGTGTTTTGTTTTCTCTTTACTGAAAGTATTGCTAATGGCTGGAAGTCATACTGACGGCTAACATTAGCAATAGGGCTTGACGTCAGTTGCCAAAAAAAGCTGACATCAACCCCTTTATTACCCAGCCTGCCATCGCTACATGGTAGCTGGAAGAGCGGTGTAACCGACGGTTTTGGCATCTCTCATGGAGGCACCAATTCTGGGGTGACTGCTGGCTGCAATTTTCAGTGTGAGGTTCCCAGAACGCTTGGGCCTCACCATGCTGAGAATTCCTGCCCCTAGCTGTCTGGTTTACATTGACTGGCAAACAAAAATATGGCAGAGCCCATGCCATTTTTTTTTCAATTAAATTTAAATAAGAAAAAAAAAATAGGGCTCCCCTGTATTTTTCATTGCCAGCGAAGATAACACCAGGCTGCAGGGGTTGGCAGTCAGTAGCTGCTTGGTTTACCTGCACTGGCAAGAGAAAATACAGCGAAGCCCTACACAATTTTTATCAGGAATTTAAACACTTCATTAATAAAATAATTAACACAAACAGGTTTTTAAGTAAAAATACATTTATTTACATACATTAGGAGAGAAAATGGGGGGTGAGAAACAACGGACAGAGAGAGACCACATGGGGGAAGATAGCTGTCGCCCCCAGCACCACATCAACATATTACCGCCCACCCGATGCGATAGCATTGGCCCCACATCTAGTTATTTATATTTTCCAAATGCCAGATTGAGAGCATTTTTTAAGGCATTTTATTACTTTCTGCAAAGTCATACGTTTACATACATTTCATTAGTATTTGTACCATTGATCTTACATTGTATGACTTGGGTGAAATGTTTTGGATCCTTCCACAGGCTTCTTACAATAGTTGGTAGAAATTTGGGTCCATTCCTCCTGACAGAACTTGTGTAACTGAGCCATGTTTGTAGATCGCCTTGCTCATAATCTTTTCAGCTTTGCCCATACATTTTCAATAGGATTGAGATCAGGCTTTGTGATGGCGGCTCCAAAACATTGACTTTGATATCCTCAAGCCACTTTGTAACCAGTTTGGCAGTAGCTTTGGGTCATTGTCCATTTAAAACATCCGTTTCCGCGAAAGCTTTACCTTCCTGACTGATGTCTTGAGATGTTGCTTCAGTTTTGCCACATAATCTTCTTTCCTCATGATGCCATCTATTTTGTGCAGTGAATGAGTCCCTCCTGTAGCAAAACAACCCCACAACATGATGCTGCCACCACCGTGTTTCACAGTTGGGATGGTGTTCTTAGGCTTCCAAGCTTCTCCCTTTTATCTCCAAACATAACGATGGTCATTATGACCAAACAGTTCCAATTTTCTACCCTCTCCTTCCATACTGAGCCCTCTCTTCACACTGTCCTCTATACTGTGTCCCCCTATACTGCCAAGTTCTTATACTGTGTCCCCTCATCACACACCCTTACTTACTATGGCCTCACACTGTCCCAATGCTACCCCCTTTCCATACCGCTCCCCACTATCCAGTCTCCATTCTGTTCCCCCTCACATTTTTTTGTCCCATACTGTCTCGTCATGACCTTCTCACTCATCCCCCTCGTACCTCATACTGTGTTTGCATACGTTTTCCCCTCGCTCTGCATACTATGTCCGCACACATCCTGCCCACACGCTCACCATATTCTGTTCTCAAAATTACCCCATTGCTCCCCACAGAGTCCTGAATTCCTCCCTCGCTCTCCATACTGTCCTCGAAATTTCTGCTCGCCATATTGTGTTCATATACACTCCCTCCTTGCTCCCCATACTATGTCTGTAAAAATTCTCCCCATACTGTGTCTGTATACATCCCCCCCAAAGTCTATTCTTATATTGTGTCTGTATATAGTACATCCCCCTCACACACTCTCCCTATACTTTGTCTGTATATATCCCCCTTACCCTTTTCCCCCATACTGTGCCATATAAATCTCACCT
>JARQOC010000002.1:715225951-715435554 GCA_033576535.1 Allobates femoralis | reverse complement strand
TTTTGGAAATTATACTGATGAAATCCTGAACATGACCTGTTGTGTGCCTTGAGGACTGGATTGGAAACACTGTATGTTTTTGTTCATGGTAATTTTTGAGCTCTTTTTTCTCTAGTAGTTTTTGTATTTATAGGCTGTGAGCATGGGTCCCTAACGTGCGGGCAAGCCTAATTCTTGGGCAACACATGACTAATATACATCTTAAGTTTTTTATTATATAAAACTTGCACTTTTTTTATCCATCCAGGTGCAGTTGGGCTGCCATAGGACACAGTGGCTGCCTTTTGTTGGCCAAAATCTTGGCAGCAGGTGGTTGGGTAGCTTTCAGACACCTCTCATTGTACAGTGGAATGTCCTATGCAGGCTGTGATGCATGGCAGCTGCCCAACATTGCTGTAGAGGTGAGTATTAGCCACATGGGCTTCTCCACATTGGGCTTGTGCATCCTTAGTGTTGGTTTTCTGTTTTTGGCTGGAGTGAAGTTTTCTGAGTGTGGCTTTTTTCTTAGTAGTTTTTTGTACATTTAGTTGGCTGGTTGCATGGGTCCTATCGTGGGTCCCGCTTAAATGTCTTGCAAAATGACCAATCTCTTATTTTTTTTTTTCATAAAAATTTGCATTTTTTATCATCCTTGATTGGGCCCGGGCCATTGCCACAGTGAGAATCCATTAATGTTTGCTATCTACAAAAAAAGTTTGTTTTTAACACTTGCATTTTGGGCAATGGGCCTTCATCAGCCATAGTGGTGCATACGACATCGTACTGTAGGGCAAGTCTTAGCAGCAGGTGGTTGGTAATTGCAGACATCTCCTCATATGTTGTTTGTTTTGCGGTGGTTTTGATGCTAGTGTTTCATTGAGTTTCACAATTTAGTAGGTGGGCATTGGCCTGATCGGGGGTCCCGCTTAAATTTGGGCCACCATACCAAAACCTTTAGGGTTTTTTTATCATATGAACTTTTCATTTTTTATCTCAGGTTTGAATTAGTAGACGGGGTCCTTCATCGTGGTCCCGCTGAATGCTGGGCCAACAATGAATCACTTTAAGTCTTTATTATCATAATTTGACTTTTCCATCCAGGTGCCTCTGGCCTAGGGGCCATCACCTGGGCTGCACATTGTCGGACAATCTTAGGCCTGATTTTGTTTTTAGCTGAGAATTATTTGATGCTTTTTCTCTAGAGTTTTTAATTGTAGGATGAGCGGATCCCTTGATCGTGGGTAGCTTAAGCAGTGGGCACCCAACCAAATCTCTACTATAAAGGTTTTTTTTTTTTAAAACTTTTGCATTTTTTTCTCAGTGCTTTTCGCTATAGTTGCATTATGAGTGGTGAGAGGATCCGACGTGGCCCGGCTAAATGTTTGGGACTTAACAATCCATTTTAAGTTAATGTTCTATAAGACTTTTGCAGCTTTCCTCCACATTGCGTAGGGGCCATTACCAGGGCGGGCTCTACTTGGGCCTGCAGCACGAGTGTTTGGGTAGTTTGGCATCTGATTATTTCTGATGTGCTTTCAGTAGTTTTTCATGATGCTTACATGGCTGTGGGTCAGGCTTAAATGTCTTGGCCCAACCTGACATCATTAAAGTTTTGTTTCATATAACTTGGATGTTTTTATCTCGTGCAGTGTTTGCATTTGTTAGATGGTGAGAGCACTTGGGCCCTTGATCGGGCACGGTGGAGCTTTAATAAATGTCTTGGAACCATGACCAAACCTATAGATTGTATATCAATGCTGTGAGTTTTACACTCCTCCACATTGGTTGGCCATAGGCAATCCTGGTTCGGTTGCTGGCAGGCAATGTTCGATGCAGCGTGTTTTGTAGTTTGACAATTGTATAGACTTGTGAATGTGTCTAGCGGCTAGTGTTAAATGCTGCCCAACACTGCCAAAGTAGTCATTAGAGGTTTTTTTTCTTTCAAATGCTCTTGCATCTGTATTTTTATTCGTTTGCATGGACTAAGTTTCTCATCAGCTGTTCCAGTAGTTTGTGCAATTGTAGGGAGCATGGTTGGGTGTTTCAACCTGCTTTAAATGTTTGGGCTCAATGCAAACCATTTAAGTTTTTATTTCCTAAAATTTTGCATAGTTATCATAGCGCAGTTGGGCCTGGGCCCATTCTGGTGCAGAGCTCGTACTGTTGGTTCCATGCTCAGGCAGAAGTTTTTGTGCTTTTTTTCTCTGCTATTTTTAAATAGTGTGGATGGTGCATGAGCCTTGTATCGTGGCACCGCTCAATGCTTGGCTACATTAACCAACTCTCTCAAATTTGTTCTGATAAAAACCTTATGCCTTTTTCTGTTTTGGGCCTAGGAGCGCTTTCTCTGGTAGTTGACAATTAGTTGGCTGGTGAGCATGGACCTTGTGGGGTCACCGGCTTAATGTCTTGGCAACCATGTACAAAATCCCTCTACAACTATTCATGTAAAATTTGCATTACCACCAGGGTGCTTCCCATAGGGCCATCACCTGTGCGCTGTCTGTTTTGGCATGGAGGAAGTTTTTGTGTGCTTTTTCTCTATATTTTTGTCAATGTGTTAGATGAGGCTGTGATGAGATCCCTCCACGTGGGTACGGTTAAATGTCTTGGGCCAACACATGAACCAAAATCCCATCTATAAAGGTTTTTTATTTATCATATAAAAAACTTTTGCACTTTTTTATCCATCCAGGGTGCAGTTGGGCCCATAGGGGCGCCATTCATCCAGTGGTGCAGAGGCATCGTACTGTGCGGCCCAATGCTCAGGCAGCAGAGTGGTTGGGTAGCTTTCAGACACTCTGCATCATATGTATCAGTGTGAATGGTGCTCTATGCAGGCCTAGTGTATGCATGGCAGCTCGCCTCCCACATTGCTGGTAGAGGTGAGTCATTAGCCAGCAGCTGGGCTTGCTCCACAATTGGGCTCTGACTGCATCCTGTAAGTGCCTTTGGTTTCTGTTTTTGGCATGGATGGTAAGTTTTCTGATGCTGCTTTTTTCTCTAGTAGTTTTTGTACAATTTAGTTAGGACTGGTGAGCATGGGATCCCTTGATCGTGGGTCACCGGCTTAAATGTCTTGGGCCAACACATGAACCAAAATCCCATCTATAAAGGTTTTTTATTTATCATATAAAAAACTTTTGCACTTTTTTATCCATCCAGGGTGCAGTTGGGCCCATAGGGGCGCCATTCATCCAGTGGTGCAGAGGCATCGTACTGTGCGGCCCAATGCTCAGGCAGCAGAGTGGTTGGGTAGCTTTCAGACACTCTGCATCATATGTATCAGTGTGAATGGTGCTCTATGCAGGCCTAGTGTATGCATGGCAGCTCGCCTCCCACATTGCTGGTAGAGGTGAGTCATTAGCCAGCAGCTGGGCTTGCTCCACAATTGGGCTCTGACTGCATCCTGTAAGTGCCTTTGGTTTCTGTTTTTGGCATGGATGGTAAGTTTTCTGATGCTGCTTTTTTCTCTAGTAGTTTTTGTACAATTTAGTTAGGACTGGTGAGCATGGGATCCCTTGATCGTGGGTCACCGCTTAAATGTCTTGGGCCAACACATGAACCAAAATCCCATCTATAAAGGTTTTTTATTTATCATATAAAAAACTTTTGCACTTTTTTATCCATCCAGGGTGCAGTTGGGCCCATAGGGGCGCCATTCATCCAGTGGTGCAGAGGCATCGTACTGTGCGGCCCAATGCTCAGGCAGCAGAGTGGTTGGGTAGCTTTCAGACACTCTGCATCATATGTATCAGTGTGAATGGTGCTCTATGCAGGCCTAGTGTATGCATGGCAGCTCGCCTCCCACATTGCTGGTAGAGGTGAGTCATTAGCCAGCAGCTGGGCTTGCTCCACAATTGGGCTCTGACTGCATCCTGTAAGTGCCTTTGGTTTCTGTTTTTGGCATGGATGGTAAGTTTTCTGATGCTGCTTTTTTCTCTAGTAGTTTTTGTACAATTTAGTTAGGACTGGTGAGCATGGGATCCCTTGATCGTGGGTCACCGGCTTAAATGTCTTGGGCCAACACATGAACCAAAATCCCATCTATAAAGGTTTTTTATTTATCATATAAAAAACTTTTGCACTTTTTTATCCATCCAGGGTGCAGTTGGGCCCATAGGGGCGCCATTCATCCAGTGGTGCAGAGGCATCGTACTGTGCGGCCCAATGCTCAGGCAGCAGAGTGGTTGGGTAGCTTTCAGACACTCTGCATCATATGTATCAGTGTGAATGGTGCTCTATGCAGGCCTAGTGTATGCATGGCAGCTCGCCTCCCACATTGCTGGTAGAGGTGAGTCATTAGCCAGCAGCTGGGCTTGCTCCACAATTGGGCTCTGACTGCATCCTGTAAGTGCCTTTGGTTTCTGTTTTTGGCATGGATGGTAAGTTTTCTGATGCTGCTTTTTTCTCTAGTAGTTTTTGTACAATTTAGTTAGGACTGGTGAGCATGGGATCCCTTGATCGTGGGTCACCGGCTTAAATGTCTTGGGCCAACACATGAACCAAAATCCCATCTATAAAGGTTTTTTATTTATCATATAAAAAACTTTTGCACTTTTTTATCCATCCAGGGTGCAGTTGGGCCCATAGGGGCGCCATTCATCCAGTGGTGCAGAGGCATCGTACTGTGCGGCCCAATGCTCAGGCAGCAGAGTGGTTGGGTAGCTTTCAGACACTCTGCATCATATGTATCAGTGTGAATGGTGCTCTATGCAGGCCTAGTGTATGCATGGCAGCTCGCCTCCCACATTGCTGGTAGAGGTGAGTCATTAGCCAGCAGCTGGGCTTGCTCCACAATTGGGCTCTGACTGCATCCTGTAAGTGCCTTTGGTTTCTGTTTTTGGCATGGATGGTAAGTTTTCTGATGCTGCTTTTTTCTCTAGTAGTTTTTAAACACTGATCTATGATAATCTGGGGTGATTTTGCGTTTCTGTGGGCCAGTTTTATCAAAATGTTACTAAGTCCCATATTTTAACTTTCACACACTATTGCAGTTTATTTATTAATTACTTATTTTAAGGTATTTGCTCGTTTTTGTTTCTTTTCTTTGGTTTTGCTCTTTTGTGACCTGTGTGAACATGCACCTACATACTGCATGGTTATGCTTGTGTTCATATTCATTTGTTGGTTTTCTTGGTGAATATGATATGTATGAGATGTCTCTAAATATCCTCTTGAACCAGTATATGAAAGTATCACAACACCTCCATATACATCCACTGCCTTTTCCGGTGTGTCTCTGTAATACTATTATTTCGCCTGTTCATCCGGACTAGATCAAAGCTGCAGCCAGTAGTACCAGCACCACTCACCCCCTACTGGTGGCTCCTGGCTGATGTTTCTTTCTGCAGTCAGTGGTACTGACACCACTCACCCCCTCCTGGTGGCCTCCAGAATGAAGTTTCTTTCTGCAGCCAGTATTACCAGCACCACTCACCCCCTATTGGTGGCCTCTGAGAACGTTTCTTTCTGTGGTCAGTAGTACCAGTGTGGCGCCCCACTGGTCAGGCGTTACAGTTGGGGTACTGCATCCATAAATGAGTGTGCGGTTATCCCTGTCACAATGGAATGTAGGATTTGTAGGAGGATCCCATCCTAGCACTCCCACACACCCACTTAGGCATATAGTAAGGGCCCATACCCAAAGGGGGGTAGTTAGGGGAGGAGTGAGGTAGAAAAACATGGGTTTTAGTTTTGCCTCGAGGAGAGAAGGAGTAGAGGAGCCCTGAGAGAGAGAAGGGGACTCCGAGAGTGGGGGCCTGGAAAGAGAGAACAAGCAGCCCAGACTGAAGGAGGGGACCCCCCAGATCAGAGCGTCCATACTCCGGGAGGGAACCCTGGTCCACTTACCGGAGTGGCAGTTCTGAAGACGCGGCATAGGGCGTCCAGCCCCTGAGCCGCAACACTGGAGGTCGCGGGTCCATCTACCGGCCCGACACCCTGTCAGGAAACCAGTTACACCAGGATAACCCACCGGGGTCGAGATCCAGTGCAGGAGAGAAGAGAGCTGGAAGCTGGGATACTCAGGAAGCACCCCAATCGGCCTGGTACTAAGCGGGCGGTTCCTGGACAGGCAGGACACGGGTTAGAGACAAGGAATGCATACCACGGGAAACTCCAAGAAAGCCTGCAGCCCACTGTGACTACCCTGCCACCTACCTTTACCTAACAATGGTTGTCTTCTGTGAACTGTACCATCACCAGCATTGTTCCAGTAAAGTACCCGGGTAGAGTGATAGTCTCCGTGTGATTATTTCCCCACTGCACTGCAACTTGCTTATCTCCATCATCAGTACCGCCATCACTACAAGTGCATCCCTGTCCCGGAGGGCCAGCTCCACCTGAAGGGATCTGTGCCGTCTCAGCTGCTGTACCATCGCCTTTCAGAGGTCTGAAGCGGCGCTGGTGCTACATCACCAGAATCTGCGGGTGGTGTCAGGATAAACTTATAAACTTGTATTCCCAACTACCCCTTTTTTGTTGACCACCAGGGCCACGGGTCTGGACAGGCCACCAGTGACATCCCTACCTCAGCAGAGGGCCTAGATTCCCGAGTCCCCATACCCTGGGCTAGTCACCAGCACCGCTCACCCCCTATTGGTGGCCTCTGGCTGGTGTTTCTTTCTGCAGTCAGTGGTACTGACACCGCCCACCCCCTCCTGGTGGCCTCCAGAATGATGTTTCTTTCTGCAGCCAGTGGTACCGACACCACTCACCCCCTACTGGTGGCCTCCGGCTGATGTTTCTTTCTACATTCCCAGTACTACCAGCACCGCTCACCCCTAATGATGGCCTCCTGACTGACGACTGACGGCTGATGTTTCTTTTTGCAGTCCCAGTAGTACCAGCACCACTCACCCCCTACTGGTGGCCTCAATGATGATGTTTCTTTCTGCAGCTAGTAGAACCAGCACCACTCACCTCCTACTGGTGGCCTCCGGGATAACGTTTTTTTCTGCAGTCAGTAGTACAAACACTCCTCACCCCCTACTAGTGGTCTGGTGCCTGACGTCTCTTTCTGCAGCCAATAGTACCCGCAATCCTCACCTCCTACTAGTGGTCTATGGCCTGATGTCTCTTTCTGCAGCCAGTAGTACCAGCACTGCTCACCCCCATCTGGTGGCCTCCAGGATGACGTTTCTTTCTGCAGCTAGTAGAACCAGCACAACTCACCTTCTATTGGTGGCCACTGGGATGACATTTCTTTCTGCAATCAGTAGTACCAGCACTGCTCACCCCCATCTGGTGGCCTCTGGGATGACATTTCTTTCTGCAATCAGTAGTACCAGCACTGCTCACCCCCATCTGGTGGCCTCAAGGATGACATTTCTTTCTGCAGTCCCAGTAGTATCAGAACCGCTTACCCCCTACAGGTGGCCTCCGGGACCTTTGTTTCTGTGGCCCCTTTAGGATTGTCCAATGAAGATAAGTTATCGCCTATTGAGAAGTTCGGTTGTTAACTTGGTCTTAGTCCGACCTCTGGGACCCCCACCAATCGTTATATGGGTAGCCTTACAAGGAATGCATTTCGTGACGGATGAGCATGTGTAATATCTAGTATAAAAGTGCCCTGTCTTGCCAATAGATGTGAATCCCAGCAGTTGAACTTCCACCTATATATAACTTATCACTCCTTTTACCTGGAGAACCCCTATACCCCTGTCCAGGATGACTATACGCCTCTTCTTTGCTTGAACACCACTAATGATCTTATTCTACTTGCCCATAACATTTCTTCCTGGCTTCACTCAATGTCATTTCGCCTCCTCCTTCTATCATGGACAGCAGTATATTGTGCTTGCTCTGGGGTTGCCATGGCAGCATCAGCAGACTTCTGAGAATAACTTTCCTGTCATGTGACCTCCAAGAAGAACATATTTATGTTAGCTTACATAAGATGATATGGCAACCCCAGAGCGAGCAAAAGTTATTTTAAAGGTTGAAGACAAGTTCAGCAGAGGTAAAATAAGATTTATACAAAGATCCAAACTGCTTTGCTTAGAGAAGATATATGTGATGACTCAAACTTTCCTCTTCAATATATATATAGTGCCATATCTAAGCCACTATCATCAGATAAGTACAAAAGGTATTTTCTCTAGGTATATCGCTAAATCTGGAGATCCAAACTCTTTCACTAAGACGAGATATTTCCTCCTGCCTAGACAGTTCACCCAACCATTCTTCCTCAGTGGAGATCACTGGAGACTCAAATTGCTCAATAGATTAAGAAAATTATGGTGCTTGAAATACGACCATTACCCCAAAATGTTATGGCATGCTCCTGCTACTTTGGAGACTTCATATGAAGAAAGCAATCACTAAAGAAGGACATCATGGTCGGAAGAATTGAAGGACCAAGGTGAAGAGGAAGAGCAGCAACCTGATGGCTTGATACTGGCAAGGCAATGGTGGAGAAGACCCTGATGGACCTATCTAAGCTTGGTGAAGACCCTAGTGGACCTATCTAGGCATGGGGAAGACCATCGTGGCCCTATCTAGGCTTGGGGAAGACCCTGGTGCCCCTAAGAAGGCTTGCAGAAGACACTGGTGGTCCTTTCTAGGCTTGGAAAAGACCCTACTGGACCTATCTAGGATTGGAGAAGATTCTGGTGGACCTATCTAGACATGGAGAAGACACTGGTGGACCTATCTAGATTTTGAGTAGACCCTGTTGGTCCTTTCTAGGCTTGGAGAAGACCCTGGTAGACCTATCTAGGCTTGGAGAAGACCCTGGTGGAGCTATCTAGACTTAAAAAGACCTTGTCAGTCCAACCTAGGCTTGGAGAAGACCCCGCAGGACCTTTCCAGGATTGGAGAAGACCCCAATGGACCTATCTAAGCTTGGAGAAGACCCTAGTGGACCTATCTAGGCTTGGGAAAGACTATGGTGGACCTATCTAGGCTTGGAAAAGACCTTGGTGGACCTATTTAGTCTTGGGGAAGACCCTGGTGCCCCTAAGAAGGCTTGCAGAAGACCCTGTTGGACCTATCTTGACTTGGAGAAGACACTGGTGGACCTATTCAGATTTGGAGAAGACCCTGGTATTCCTTTCTGGGCTTGGAAAAGACCATAGTGGACCTATCTAGGATTGGAGAAGATTCTGGTTGACCTATCTAGACTTGGAAAAGACACTGGTGGACCTATGTAGGTTTGTAGAAGACCCAGGTGGTCCTTTCTAGGCTTGGAGAAGACCCTGGTGGACTTGTCTAGGCTTGAAAAAGATCCTAGTGGACCTATCTAGACTTGGAGAAGACCCTGTTAGATCTATTCAGGATTGTATAAGATCAATCTTCCTACAGGGCATTCATCGATCAAGTCGCCATGTCTCAAAATTGAGCTGAAGGACGTTAAATAATAATACCAATAATACCATAAGTTGAGGTTGGTGTGTCCAGTCTTTGTTCATATGAGGGTTTATATAGGGTTCTTGCAGGGGCGTAACTACAATAGGTGCAGGCGTTGCGATCGCACCCGGGCCCTGCAGCCTAAGGGGGTCCCAAAAGTCCCTTTGGCCTATAGAAAAGACTAATACTATTAAAAATTTCCAATAATTGGGGGCCCCGTTGGAGCATTCGCATCGGGGCCCCTGGGCCTGAAGTTACGCCACTGGGTTCTTGGCATCTTATCAGATGGTACACATGATTAAAGAAAGTGAAAACTGTTGTATAAGGTTTTATATAGGGTACTTGGCATCTCATCAGATAGTACATATGATTGAAGAAAGGGAATATTGTTACCCCAGGAGCTAGACATATTGTATGAACATCACAATAGAATATGTTGGTGCTGTATCGGTGGTGGTCAACCTAATCCCTGACTTGGACTCCATATTACACCATGTGTTACATCAGCAACAGACAAGGCCAGACATTTATGATCAACGCACTATAAGGAAGTTACAGACCAGTTAGTTCACCATAATGAAGAGTAATGATAGTGGGTACCAGGGTGAAGTTGCATCCCGGTGGAATCCAAAGAGAAAACCAATATTAAATGCCTTTCATATTTGGTGAACTCTGATGGAAATGTATTGAGGTCCAAGTTCTTCAGGTTATGGTGGCGTCATCTGTTTGGTCACCTCCCCGCTACAAATAAGGAATACTTTTGGCTTATGAGCTTCCTGTAGTTAGACTCACACACCAAAAATTGTATGGATATTCCAAAAAAGACAGTGGAAAATGTCTTTATTTAAGCTTATAATGCCCATATTAACGATATTCATACTAATGAGAGCTTGATTTTTAAAAAATATCTTCACACAGATAAAAAAAAATTGACAAAATTAACGAATCAAAACTCTAATTCCCAATTTGACCAGAACGTCCAATACAGCATCATCGTTGTGAAGTGATCCATGTATGGCAGTGATATGGACTTACCAGTCAGAAGAGGAGCCAGGGAAGCCGGCAGGTAGGAAGCGGATTGCAGTGCTCCATCTGGCGGTAGGAGATGAGGGTCCTACAAATTGATTTGCTCATTTCTATGGTTTGTCAATCCTGTCCGGTGGCCATGAACCTCTGAAATGAACTCTACACCAGACTCCTGCATATTGACTCGCTCATCTCTATGGTTTGTCAATCCTGCCCGGTGGCCATGGACCACTGAAATGAACTCTACACCAGACTCCTGCATATTGATTCGCTCATTTCTATGGTTTGTCAATCCTGCCCGGTGGCCATGGACCTCTGAAATGAACTCTACACCAGACTCCTGCATATTGATTTGCTCATCTCTATGGTTTGTCAATCCTGCCCGGTGGCCGTGGACCTCTGAAATGAACTCTACACCAGGCTCCTACATGTCGACTCACTCTTCTCTATGGTTTGTCAATCCTGCCCGGTGGCCATGAACCTCTGAAATGAACTCTACACCAGGCTCCTGCATATCGACTCGCTTATCTCTATGGTTTGTCAATCCTGCCCAGTGGCCATGGACCACTGAAATGAACTCTACACCAGACTCCTGCATATCGATTCGCTCATCTCTATGGCTAGTCAATAACAGAGATGAGCGAATCGATTTGCAGGAGTCTAGTCTAGAGTTTATTTCAGAGGTCCATGGCTGACCACCGAAATGATCTCTAGACTAGACTCCTGCAAATCGATTTGCTCATCTGTTATTTTTAATTATCATATTTAATTATTTTACTTTTCCATTTTTTTATTTACCCGTTTTACTCCATCATCCTATTGACTTTAATGGACAATCTTGCAAATTTCATTTAAGAAGAGTTCTGCCATCAAAACTGGGAATAAATGAATGAAATGAGCAATCTGGTAAATTCATAAAATTCTTTTTTTCAAGACAATATACCGTATGTAAGTAAAAGAGATAAAAAGTACAAAATTCCCAAATTTTAAGATTTTCATCTTATATATCTACCTGTCTCATTCTATATAGTTCTTTTGTTGTATTGTAAAGATAGAAACATCACATACTCACACCAGCTCTGGTCCAGTGAAGTGTTCGTTCCTCGGGTGAGTGGCAGAGACTTCATAAGGACCAGATCTGGGTATATAATGGTTTCCTCGTCTCTGAAGTATAATCAATCTTAACCTTTTGACAAATAAGTTTCCAGAATTTAATGGCTGTGAAGGGCTAACACTCATTCCCGGTGTGCCGGATTCTCCCAGGTGTCATCAGGCTTGATCTGTTATACCTGAGTGCTTGGTGATAATCATGTCTCTCTTGAGTAACCGCTGGCTGTCTGCCTAGATAACATCCATGCAATATTACATAATCCCGTATTAGGGTATCGTTACACGTCGCAACATTGCATGCAATTTCACTTGCAACTTACTGGTTGCAGTGAAATGATGGACACATTGTTCTATTTTGTTGCCGTGTGCAAATGTAACAATGTGTCCATGATTTCACTGCAACCAGTAAGTTGCAAGTGAAATTGCATGCAATATTGCAACGTGTAACGGTACCCTTACTCTTCTTCATTTAAGACTCATTCAAATGTACTTTTTGATTTGAAAGTACCGTATATACTCGTGTATAAGCCGACCCGTGTATAAGCCAACCCCCCTACTTTTGCCCCCAAAACCTGGGAAAACATATTGACTCGTGTATAAGCCGAGGGTGGACCCCAGCACAGGTATACAGCCCCCAGCAGTGTGGTATACAGCAGCCCCAGAGGTATGTACAGCAGCCCCAGTGGTAGTATACAGCAGCCCCAGTGGTTAGTATACAGCAGCCCCAGAGGTATATACAGCAGCCCCAGTGGTAGTATACAGCAGCCCCGGAGGTAGTATACAGCAGCCCCAGAGGTATATACAGCCCCAGTGGTAGTATACAGCAGCCCCAGTGGTAGTATACAGCAGCCCCAGAGGTAGTATACAGCAGCCCCAGTGGTAGTATACAGCAGCCCCAGTGGTAGTATACAGCAGCCCCAGTGGTTAGTATACAGCAGCCCCAGAGGTATATACAGCAGCCCCAGTGGTAGTATACAGCAGCCCCGGAGGTAGTATACAGCAGCCCCAGAGGTATATACAGCCCCAGTGGTAGTATACAGCAGCCCCAGTGGTAGTATACAGCAGCCCAGAGGTAGTATACAGCAGCCCCAGTGGTAGTATACAGCAGCCCCAGAGGTAGTATACAGCAGCCCCAGTGGTTAGTATACAGCAGCTCCAGAGGTATATACAGCAGCCCCAGTGGTAGTATACAGCAGCCCCAGTGGTAGTATACAGCAGCCCCAGAGGTAGTATACAGCAGCCCCAGAGGTAGTATACAGCAGCCCCAGAGGTATATACAGCCCCAGTGGTAGTATACCGCAGCCCCAGTGGTAGTATACAGCAGCCCCAGTGGTGGTATACAGCAGCCCCAGTGGTAGTATACAGCAGCCCCAGAGTTAGTATACAGCAGCCCCAGAGGTATATACAGCTCCAGAGGTATATACAGCAGCCCCAGTGGTAGTATACAGCAGCCCCATTGGTGTATACAGCAGCCCCAGTGGTGTATACAGCAGCCCCAGAGGTAGTATAGAGCAGCCCCAGAGGTGTATACAGCCCCCCCTATCAGTATACAGGGCCCTTGGTGCACAAACCTGTAAAGGAAGAGATTAGTATACTTATCACTGTCCCGCTGCCGCTGTCCCGCCGCCGTCATCGCGCTTCTCCGTCTTCATCCAGCGTCTTCTGTCTTCTTGCGGCTTCATCCTCTGGCGCGCAGACAATTACCTCATTGCCTGCGCCGACCGGAGGAAGCCGGAAGAAGACGGAAGACGCTGGATGAAGACGGAGGAGTGCGATGACGGCGGCGGGACAGCGGCAGCGGGACAGTGATAAGTATACTAATCTCTTCCTTTACAGGTTTGTGCTGCAAGGGGGGGACCTGTATAATGATGGGGGCGGGCCTGTATACTGTATACACTGTATACAGTGTATACAGTATACAGTGACTCGCGTATAAGCCGAGGGGGGGACTTTTTAGCCCAATTTTTGGGCTGAAAAACTCGGCTTATACGCGAGTATATACGGTATATCATTTTTCTATCATGGAAAACGCACCTTTTTAGATAATTCGAGCCAAGAAAAGTGTTCTAACAAAGGAAACTAAAGTTTAAAGTGTAACTAAGTTGGTCGACAGGGTAGGGGGTACTCGGATACCGGGACAGGGGGTTACTTTGGTGGGGGATCACGGCTAGTCGGTTCCCGGTTCCGTGCCCTGGACCCTCAATGGAGGGTGGGGGTGATGGGGGAATGGTAACGTGACGCCTCCTGTGGTACCTGGTAATAGGGCTACCAGCGCTGCAGCCGGCCACTGAGGTAATGGAAAGGCAGCTTTGGTAGTACAGCTCCCCACAGGTGGAGCTTTACCTCAGGGCAGTGGGGCGGATGAGGGGAACAGTAGTCCTCACCTCCTGTGATGCTGTAGCCCTCCGGTCGCCGAATGAAAGCAGAATAGACACCACTTCAGCTGAAATGGTTCTTTATTTGCACCAGATGGAAACAGGTACACGGTACATTCAGGGTTAACGGGTATTGTAACCGTGGGTCGTGAAGGTTTCATCAGAGTCTGACAGTGATGCCCTCAATATGGCGCTCGTGGTCTTGTTACTCTCTTGCTTGGCCTCTGTTGCCCGTCTTGAGCCAAGTCTCTAGTCCTCGGGGTCTGTTACCTAAAAGTCTCTCACTTGTCGGTGTCGTGAACCCAGCTGCAGGACTGATGTTGGGCGGCTTTAGGGGTGCTTCGGCTCCCTGTGTGTGTCGGGCCCGCAGCTTGCCGGTCTGTAGTTAGGGCTGAACCTTGCATCTAGCTGCCTCAGCTCTGGTATGCCAGTGTCGACCCGGGTCCCCAGCTGGCTCCAACCAGTCCTGGGTAAACCCCCTTCTGAGTCTGGGTCGCCCCTCTCCTAAGAGGAGCCCTCCACTCTAGCTGCAGGGTCTCCTGCGTCTTCCTTCCTTGCTCTCCTCACACTGTCTGAATGTGCTGTCACTCCCCGTCTCCTGCTCTCTCTAGGCTCCACCCCCTGGGACCTACTGAATATCAGTCCCCTGTATTAAAGTGGCCTGTGTATGGGTGTTGGGGTGAAGACTCTGAAGATTCCCCACGTCTACGATTACAGAGGCACCACACCTTTAATTAGGGTGCACTACCTCCCTGTGGCGACTTGCCATAGGGGCGCCACATAATCACCGTTTAAATTTTTATTTAATAATAATGTAGAGCAAGTGATCATAATAAACTTTCTAATATACTTCATTAGAAAATTCTGGTTGGTTACCATTCATAAACCTTCCACAAGGTGTCCCCACTACACTGAGTGTGAAGCAGATGCATGTTTATTATCAGTAAGATCTGTCTTCAGTGAATATGGGGCATGTATCCATATAAGGGAAAAGGGGGCATGGCCTACAGTGCTGGTGAAGAAACAATTTATCACTTTACAGCACAGAGCTGAGCAAACTCCTCTTTACAAGCTTATGATCTGTCATCTGGCTCCACACAGCTCAGTCACAATCTCTGTTAACCCCTTGTCTGCTGGCTCCCCACACAGCTCACAATCTCTGCTATCACATTGCACTGCTGTCTATCAGCTGTTGACCATGCTCACACAGACATAAAATGCAGCTTTTAAAAGAGCAAAGAAAAATATGGGAAAATAAGTAAAATAGCACAAAAAAAGCTTTGTCTCAGCTGCTATGTGACCCATCATTAACAACCAGTGCAGTATTGGGAGTATACACTTTAAGCAAAGAAGTCAGGATTTAACTGGGTGTGAAGGCTTACAGTAGCCACTTGTGTAGATCAGGATTGGTTATTGGTCCTTGTTCTCGTTTGCCCATACGCTTTTTGTACTGGAGGCCATGAAGGAAATAATTATTTGATCCATTGCTGATCTGGCACGATTGCCCACTGCCAAAGACATGAAAAGTCTATAATTTTAAGGGTAACTTAATTTTAACAGTGAGAGATAGAATATCAAAAATAAAATCCAGAAAATCACTTTGTCTAAATTATATAAAGATATTTACATTTTGCAGAGGGAAATAAGTATTTGATCCCTCTGGCAAACAAGACTTAATACTTGATGGCAAAACCCTTGTTGGCAGCACAACAGTCAGACGTTTCTTGTAGTTGATGATGAGGTTTGTGCATGTCAGGAGGAATTTTGGTCCACTCCTCTTTGCAGATCATCTCTAAATCACAAAGATTTTGAGGCTGTTGCTTGGAACTCGGAGCTTCAGCTCCCTCCATAAATTTTCTATGGGATTAAGGTCTGCAGACTGGCTAGGCCACTCCATGACCTGAATGTGCTTCTTTTTGAGCCACTCCTTTGTTGCCTTGGCTGTATGTTTTGGGTCATTGTCGTGCTAGAATACCCAACTACAAACTATTTTTAATGTCTTGATGGAGGGAAGGAGGTTGTCAATCAGGATTTTACGGTGCATGGCTCCATCCATTGTCTCATTGATGCGGAAAAGTAGTACTGTGCCCTTAGCAGAGAACCATGCCCAAAACATAATATTTCCTCCACCATGCTTGACTGTGGGGATGGTGTTCCTTACGTCATAAGCAGCATTTGTCTTCCTCCAAACACGGCGAGTTGAGTTAATGCCAAAGACCTAAATTTCTGTCTCCTCTGACCACAGCACCTTCCCAATCACTCTCAGAATCACCAAGGTGTTCATTGGCAAACTTCAGCCTTCTTGAGCAGTGGGCTTTGCGGGCACTGCAGGATTTTAATCCATTACGGCGTAATGTGTTACCAATGGTTTTCTTGGTGACAGTGGTCCGAGCTGCCTTGAGATCATTAACAAGTTCCCCCGTGTAGTTTTAGGCTGATCTCTCACCTTCCTCATGATCCTGGATACCCCACAAGGTGGGATTTTACATGGAACCCCAGATCGTGGATTGACCTCATTTTGTATTTCTTCCATTTTCTTACTATTGCACCGGCAGTTGTCTCCTTCTCACCCAGCGTCTTACTTAGGGTATGTGCTCACAATCTGGAGGTGCTGCATGTTGGACTTTCTCCTATGGACTTGGAATATCAACAGGTAGGAGATGGTTCGCAGGTCTTTTGCCTGGAGGCCACAGACTACCGGCATTGCTGGAAGACGAGGGTCCAACAAATTTTTTTGATCAACTCTAAAAAAAACTTATGTTTTTTAAAGCTATGATTTACATTTTTTTGCCATTTACTATATTTTCCTTTTAGTTACCTTATACTGGCTTCACACCACGGTTTTGTTCCTGTCCATGGGGATCCTGTTTTTTGCATGACCACACAGACAGCAATGGATTTGCTGAATTGGATGGCAACTATGACACCGGATCCTGTTTTTTGCAGGATTCGGTTTTGTGAGGAGTGCTGGGAGGAGCTGTAGTTCCTGAGTTGGCAATGTAGGGGAGATGGGGAAGAGGGAGAGGAGTGACAGAACAACAAAGGGTTAACACAGCAATGCAAGAGGGTTAACACATAGATGGGGTAACAAAGGATTAATATAGAGATAAGGAGAAAAGCAAGGAATCAAAGGGTTACTTGCAGGGGGATACTTCAGACACTGTCTCTGCTCTTCTTTGGTGGCTTGCAGATAGGACGGGGGACACACATGCTTGAATAGCACAGTACAGGGCTGGGAGTAAGGGAGTGTGGAGCCCCGTCGGTCAGGCGTCACACTGGGGTATTACACCCATAAATACGGTGTAATTATCCCAACTGTAAGTGGATGCAGGGTTGGTAGGAGGGACCCAATTCCAGCACTCCCACACTCAATCCAGGGATGGGCTTCCCCGGGGTGAGGGTTAGGAGAGTCAGGAGGTCAGAACAGGCGAGTTGCAGACTAGACCTGAAGGAAGATGAAAGGAGGTCCCGAGGGGACCTTGAGAGAGGGTGCCTGAAGCGCGAGTCTGGGCCTGAGAGAGAAAGGGGGAACCCCAGTGCAGAGCAACCATACTCCGAGGAGCTTCCCCAGTCCACCACGAAAAGCCGGATCCGAAGAAACAGCCAGAGTCCACCTCCATAAGCCGTCAACCGGTTGCTGCTTCCTGTTTATCAGCCACAGCACCCTGCCACTCACGGAGCGGTCCACCCGATTCTCCAAGAGGTTGGGGTCCAAGCAGCGGAGAGGAAGAGAGAGGAACTCCATTACTACCTCAGCGGGACTGGAAAGATACTTACCCGGGCAGAGCTAAAAGGACACTGGTTCGTTAACTCAGGCATACCGCGGATTCCTCCACTCCGCCTTGCATCTGCTTACAGTTACCCGAAAGGTCACCTGTGAGTACCATCTTTACTGCACTGTGAACTATGTATTCATTGGATGCTCGTTTTCAGTACCCGGAAAGAGTGAACCTGCTGTCGTGTCTGTGTGCCGCAATCAGTGACTTTTATTTCAGCTAACGCTGCCCCGGAGGCCCAGCTTCACCTGTAGGCAGCTATACCACCCTTGCCGCAATTCCAATGCCTTCCGGAGAACTGTGGCGGCGCTGGTGATCCCTCACCAGGTACTACAGGTGGCGTCACAAACCATCCTAATAGAAACTATATTTTAAGAAGTTGCTGACCCCAGGGTCACGGACTCGGGTGCAGCCACCCGTTATAGCTTCCCCCTGACACCTTGCCCTAGCTCTGAGTACCCTGGCCTAGGCGGGTTAGGAGCACGCAGGGGTCAGAGAGTTAAAATTTGCTTCTGACCATGCTGAGTTCACTAAACCGGAACCGTTTCCCCGGATCAGTTTTTTGTTACAGGTTCCGGCTCCATAGACCACCATGTTATGAAAACTGGACAGTTCCAGATCCGGGACCATCCATTTGTGTCCTGTTTTTTCACGAGTCTTGGATCAGTCACCTGGAACGGCCTCTCCCTGTCAGGACAGGAATGTCAGTTGCTTGTATTTCTATGCAGCTGCACACTCCCCATCCAGAGACATGGAGGCTATTCAGGGTTATAGATCCGACACTCGTCTGAGAGATTTGCATATCACACGAACAGTGTGATTCCAGCCTTAGGCTGGAAACACAATATCCTACTTAGATGTGAGTCTCTCGGACGAGACTTGGATCAGTGACCATGAACGGCCTCTCCCTCTCTGGACAGGAATGTCAGCTGCTTGAGTTTTTGGGCAATATCACACTCCTAGAGTATGCAGCTGTTTTGACACTTGCAGGGTGGGACTTTTGGAGAGATTGCTAGATGTTGCAGAAGCTGTAAAGTCCAGGACGCTTGCGATGTCCTTAAAAAAATCTGTTTAAGAGAGCTTAATATTTTTTTTATAATTTTTGGGGAATTGTTTTTATTTTTTTTATAATTATTATTATTATTATTATTTTTTTACAGAACTAAAAGTTATGTGACAGCGATGCATGTTAAAATAACGTACAGTGGGAAAAAAAGTATTTAGTCAACCATTAATTGTGCAAGTTCTCCCACTTAAAAAGATGAGGCCGGCCTGTAATTGACATCATAGGTGACTTCAACTATGGCTGGAATCACACTGTCCGTGTGATATGCAACTAAGGCCAGGTTCACACACCAGCATTGGCAGTTTTGAGCGCACCTCCGCTAAATACTTTGTTTTTCCCTCTGTAGCGGACCAAAGGATTGTTTAGTATGAATTTCCTAACTCAGCTGGACAGTTATTCTAAAGGTTTCTACTGCATGTCTGCTCACAGGTAATGTAATCCGCTCATTAAACTCTTTACACCTTACCAAGGTTGTCAGGAGTTGCAATGATTATACACTGTTGCCTTTCACTTGTGCTTTATTCAAAAGCCGCTTCTTTTAGACTATATGCACACATATGTGTATTACCTCTGAATGCACAAGAAAAATGTAATCCCAGAAAAATAATTCCAATGTTTTGTTCTACAAGTACTACACAAAACATTAACACTGAATTAAGTGTAATAAACGATTCTCCCACTCCCGCAGATTTAGTAAAGCCACATTTTTGTAAATGGCCATGTAAAACCCCCACGCATGGGCTCAGGAGAGCCCCTTATCCGAACCAAGGGTACGCTGAGGGGATGTTCACATCTCCTTTCCTCCGTGTACTGAGGGTCAAACGTTACTTAAAAAGCTTCAACTACCTGCTGGTAGATGGAGGTCAATCCTCCACTACCTGGTGATGCAGGTGCCCGGTCTTGAGCGGCACCTGTTGTGGATGCCTCGGTCATTCGGCGTTCACAGCAACAGGTGTGGCACAGAGGAGCGGGGCTTAGCAGTGACGTCACAGGGGGCAGAGAACCGATCGGGTTCGGAACTGTTCATGCTCCTTTGTTCTCCTGACGAAGACTATCCCACAAGTTTGAACTGTGCTGCCCTCGCTGACGTCACCACTCCTTACACGCACTGTCTCACGATACCGGTGAGATATATCGGCTACGTCTCGCGCGATATCACTGTTCTCACAAGACAGCTAGTGACGCCAAGGAGGTTATCTCCGGTCACACAGTGCGATTGTAACCTGAGTGCACCTCCGGGAAGTCATGAGGATGTCTGAGGTTCATGAGCAGGCCTGGAAGCAGGGTGAGTGTAACAGCAGCACTGGAACTTGCTAAGTAATAGTAGTGTAGGAAGATAATGTCTGTGCCAAAACTGTTCCTCGATCTATTCGTCGGACATATGCCCGTTTGGTGAACCGAACCGAATTCGAACTTCAAATGGTTTGCTCATCTCTACTCAAGATAACCCCTCTTGTGTAAAAAACAACATGATTTTGTAATACTCCTTTAAGAGATATTTATGTTATATGTATCTATGTATGGCTATTCAGTGGTTCTTATGTCATTTTTATCCAGAAGTGGTTTTACTAACGCATTGCAAAGTTGTGATGCATTTGTCTTATTAGAAATAGGAGTCCTTAAACAAAAGTGAGCAAAATAAAGGGATGCAAACATATATGGATGCAAACATTGATGGGCATTTATAAGCTGGAATTCAGCTACTGCCCTCTGCTGTTCATTAAGCCTTGTGAACATATGTAATGTTGAGTTACAGTGTCTGGGCATGTCGCAAATTAGTCGGTGATGAGGCAAATTAAAGCACTGCTGCAACACTTGGAGACCGATGAAATCTGTAGATGACTTTCCAAAATGGGCGCTGATATGGCGTACCTTGGCAACTAGGTCCAGCAAACCACGGTATATTTTTAGAAACTGCAGTACAAGTTAGTTAAGTATATGAGCCATGCATGGAGCATGTACCAGGTTGCCAAGCTTTAAAGCCGTCACCAGGTTACACCCATTATTGCACATGACCAGACCTGGTTGAAAATTAAGCCGCCTACAGCATTCACAGTAGAACCCCTACTACTACTCCCCTCATCCACCTCGCTGCCCTGAGGTAAAGCTCCGCCTGTGGGGAGCTGTACTACCAAAGCTGCATTTCCATCACCTCAGCGGCCGGCCGCAGCGCTGGTAACCCTATTACCAGGTACCACAGGTGGCGTCACGTTACCATTCCCCCATCATCATCACCACCACCCGCCACTGAGGGTCCAGGGCACAGAACTGGGAACTGACCAGCCGTGATACCCTCTGAAATAACCACCAGTCCTGGTATCCGAGTAGCCCCTACCCTGACGACCAACTCAGATCCCCCTTCCTGAATTTAGCTTTTAGAATAACCTGATGGCAATTGTGTCTCATCATCAACATCCTCCACCTCTTTAGGCAGTAATTGCAATTATCCAACATGGGTGCTTAAATATGTGTGCATCACTGCACTCCACCTCCTCATGTACCTCTTGAATGGTGCAAGGTGAGATTCCTTGGAGTACTCAAGTTTGGGGTCTTATTTCTCCGGAACTCATGTTGGGGGAAGGAGAGAGGACCAGTTTGAGGATTGACCATCCCAGCCTCAGTGGACTGTTTGGAAGGTTTGGTGGTGCTGCTTTTCAAGTGACCAGAGCCCTTGTCTGCCATCCAAACCCTAACTTACTTGCACTGTTCTGGTTTTAGCATTGGCTTACCTCACAGACCGGAAAATTGTGACAGGAAGCTAGAACTAGATAAAGCAACTTTCTGTCCTGTCACATGGCCTCGGTGGCCGCAACAATCCCCACCTTATCCTCATTCCCGCCTCTTAACGACAGCTAGGGATGAGCGAGTAGAATGGTTACTATTCGGTACAGGCTGAATAGTAACGATACTTGGGCTACTCGCTACTCCCCGAGTTTCTTGTGATTACTCGGGAATAGTGAGTAGTCCTTTCACTTTCGTAGTGTATCTATAGATACTGCGAAAGTGCACTAATAATGCACGACGGCCGATCACGTGATCAAGGCCATAATGCCTCGCAGCCGGATTTATTTATGTGGTATAAGTACTCTCCCTACACGCTGCAGACATTGCACATGCTGCGTGGGTCACTTGAACTTCATGAGGCGAGTACACAAATCCTCTTCGAGCAGCCTGAATACATTACTATTCATGTGATTAACGTATAGTGATGAGTACATTCGCTCATCAATATTTATTATGCTTGGGAATTTTATGACATCGGGGAGAGAGCTGCCATTGTGTTGCTGCTTTTTAGTAGCTTCCACCCTTCCTGTGTTAGACCAGAACATAATTTCTATGGCTACTGCCTTGGTCTTCATACATCATGGAAAGTAATTTTTTTTTTTTTTGGGGGGGGAAGGGGGGCAAATAATACCCCTAACTGACATTCCCAATACTTGGGGGTCCCAAAATATCTGCTCAGCCACTCCATTCAAAGTCTATTGGTACCTTTACACGCCGCCACAACAGGATGGATACAAGCCGCTACAGGCTACAAATGTAGCTTATCGCGCCAATATCGCCCGTAGTAGCGGCGTCTGAAGACGGGACGACACAGCCGGCTACAGATACTCTGTATCCGTGCACTGCCCAAAACATATGGCTACATCGCCGATTGTAGCGAGCTGTATCGGCGTGTAAAGAAGCTACAAAAGGGAACTCGGGACATCCGGCGATGTAGCTGCAATGTGGCTAAGGCGTCACCCAGGCTCCGTGATACCGCGCCCCTTCAGCGATCATTGGTGGAAGATGCTGCGTTACGATTGGCCCTTGCCTCACAGCCCTCCATCTTGGATGAGCTGTCCCTTCAGCACTACACATACGCGCCGTATGCACGATCATATAGTAGTACAATTACGCGGAGACACACTTGAACGTAAAATCATAAATGGCCCATGATCTACATACAGTGTGCACATCCTATCAACACATGATAACGAATAATGCTGTACACAGCGCACAAGTGTGTGTTACGTACCGCTCTGGCTTATTGCACAGCAGCTGCCGTAGAAGTGTTCCGGGTCTGGCACTGCGCGCAGCGCGCACACAGATGCACACAATCCCATAGCACATCGGAGGAGATTACTCAGTAGACAGATCAGAGCCGTGTTGTAAGGACTGCACTGTGGGTCTTCTGCAGTAGGGGCCGCATAAGTGTGTCGGGCGGGTCACTGCGCGTTGGGCTACTTATAAAGGTGCGTCACCCCGACAGCGGCCGTAATGACGTCATGACGTTGGTTTCATTTTCACTCTGCCTGCAAGGTGCCAGCCCCGCCTCTGCACACACCATAGCAGTCATGGCAGCCGTGCACCGCGCCGCAACATGGGGGATGGCGGAGCTGATCATCCTCATTGATCAGTGCGACCGTCGGGACTATTGGGGCCACCATCACCACCGGCACCCCAGGCTGCGCAATCGGTGCACCGTGCGGCGGATCCAGCGGGCCCTGCTCTGCCAACTGGGGGTACAGAGGACAGTCAAAGCGATCCAAAAAAAGATCGCTGACTTGAAGCATAAGTGCCCAGGTCGCATACTGGACATCCGTGCCAGGATTGCCAGGCTGCGTGGTGAGTAATTGTTGCCCCAAAACACACACCGCCACATGTGCATGTCCCACAATACACAAAAAATGATGGAAACATATGACAAGGGACAGTGTGGCCTACACAATCAAACACATCTTCACAGTGTTGTGCTCATCCAGTCAGGCCTAAAAATGTCTCACACGCACAGTCCATGCATACAACATGAGTGTATGCATCCAGCATCACCTGGTTGATGCTAAGTAAGGCTGGGGTCACACACACAGATATCTGCCCACATATTGTTTGCAGATCTCTGTTTGCAGTCAAATCATGGTCACATGTTTACATTTGGAGACAGCCTCAAAATGGAACAATGTGTCCATGCTTTCACTGCAACCAGAGATCTGTGAACAATATCTGGCCACATATCTGTGTGTGTGTGACCCCAGGCTTAGCCGTCAAATAAATACCCACACAAGCTCTTTGTAGGACAACAATGTGTAGGCATGATCTTATTACGTCTTTTATGTTCAAATATCAAACTAGATGCTGAATCCTCATCAGAAGAAGGGCCCCATGCCCCACCCCCAGGTGGCCCATCAAGAACCCCGCCACATCAGGCTCAAGTGGCACCCTTGTCCCCAGGGTCAACACCTTCCCCCGGGCCTCAGGAGCCAGACGTGCCGTCACCCACCGGGACAGAGGACGTGGAGGACCAGTCAGCACCTGGCAGCCCGCTGGAGTGTGACCAGCTGTCCCCATCTGCCTGGCTGCTGGAGGAACACATCACCTCCCCACAGGAGGGCGAGGAGCTGCAAGTACCTGGCGGCCCAGAGGAGTGTTTGCCCCGTAGCCCAGGACCACTATTACCCCTGAACCACATAATGTGGCCACGGAGCCCCAGCCCGGGAGTAACACCACCTCCCACTGTCTCCAGCTCAGTGGCGAGTCCTGGGGTGACCATGTCCCCACACAGTGACTATGGTGGTAAGTGTGTTATGTTGCCACAGACACCCTGCACACTGTTGCTTAAATTTCATCTGGGCCAAAACTATTTATGTAAACAAAGTAAACCATGTTGGTTCACCATTTTTGCAGATGGTGAACGTGCGGGCTCATATGGATGGAGCTTGACCCCATCTCCCTCCCCGTCTGATGGTGAACTGGATTTGGAGGAACAGGGTAAGTGGATGGTTGTGGCCAGTCATGACTAACCATCAGCAGTGACGACTGTGTACTAAAGTGTGTGTTTACTCCCAATACAGGTGCCCCTACCATGGAGGAATTCATCCAGGCCCATCATGCATTTGTGGTCCGTTTGACCACGGCTCTACAGCGTGGCCTGCAGGACCTTGCCCGCCTGGCTCAAATGCTGGCGGCCCTACACCCACACCATGGATCACACCCATGAATTTGAGGGATGCATTGTATCCTGGCCAAACCTGGCCCCACAAACAGTTGTCCTTGTTGGACCCTAAAATTTTCACACGTTGGCTTGTTGCCTTGCAAAAGTGAAAATATTTTTATTGTTTTTTTTTTTGCCCCCGTTGGGCTCTTTTCTTATAGTGTCCCACATTGGGACCATCACAAGTGTGGACTGGCTAGGCCAATCTGCCCTACAATCCCTATACTGTCCCACATTGGGACCATCACAAGTGTGGACTGGCTAGGCCAATCTGCCCTACAATCCCTATACTGTCCCACATTGGGACCATCACAAGTGTGGACTGGCTAGCCCCATCTGGCCTAACCATTCTGTGTATGATGGCAAATGTCTGTGACACATGTATGTTTACAATACAATGCTGTTCTAACGTTGTTGTACGCTCCTTCATGTGACCTTACTAATATTTGGTGACCAAACCTCACCATAAGCTAACTATGTGAGGCACATCACAACATCCCTTTGTGAATGTGCTAAGACATTCCAAATGAACCGATGCTGATCCTGCTCAGCGAGCAGTGGCCCATATTGTGTGGCTTGGGGAAAACTATTATTGGCCACAATACCATTCACCCCCAAAAACCCCCACAATCCTTATTCCTAAATGAATACACAATTGTGTGAATCAAACAATTTTAATCCAGCCTGGATATAAAACTAAATCACAAAGAATATGATGTTTTTGGAAAAAAAAAAAAAAAAAAAAATCTAGGCCAAAAGTCAAGCCAGAAAATTAACAAATCAAAGGAGATTCCTCAAATTATAAAGTCCAGACTGCCAATTCTGTGCATTGGCTACTAGTGTCCAACTCATTCTTCCTCTGTCGGCTCTGACAATGCCGGATCCCCCCTCCTCTCAGGGCAGCCCCGACCTGCCTGAGAGCGTCTTGTTGAACGACGACGTGTTGGGGGGGAGGGGTTGACTGTGACGGGGCCGGTCTTCTCACGGGCCGAGATGGGGCAGCTGGTGAAAGGGGCCACAAGGTGTGTTGCATGGGGGGGGGGGACGTGGCAGCCCCATTGAAGGGCCCCATCATCGGCAGCATCAGCGGCATTGTGGAAGACCCTCAGAAGGATCTTTTTCTGGAGCGGCTCCATCCCTCGCATTCTGTTGCTCATGTAGAGGGCGTCGCTGTCGATGTGGGTCCGCTGTTCATCCAACAGCACGCGTCGGGCCCAGGTCGCCAGCTCCGTCTCTGGTGGTGCAGGACGTCGGCGGCGACGGATCCCGGAGCTGGGACCTGGGCCTGGACCCACATCACTCGCCCCGCCCTCCTGCTCAGCCCCAGATGTCATGGGCTGAGCATCATCAGCAACAGAATCCTCGGCAATGGAGCCGTCCTCTTCTGGGGCCTGTGGGTGGAGAAAAAAAAGAAAAACCATTAGTGAAGGCACTATCAACTGTATACATTCACAACAGGACTCAATATAGCACTCCCACCACACCAAGGCCAACTACCAGAATGGAAAATGATGAATAACACAGTAAAGCAAAAAAGGTTCAAGACCCCAACACCAGTGGTTCTCCTGTACACTCACCTCGACCATTCCAGGAACTGAGCTCAATACATAATTAGGTGTTTGTCACGGAGCCGTACCCCAATATTAGGACATGTCACCACAACACCTTGGTACTGGGGGCTGTGCTGCCCAATGACACATATTGGCCACCTTTCCATTTGCACTCCTATTATGGTGAGAATCCACCCCTCTGTCAACTACCTTTAACCCACTGGCAACAAAGCCAACACACATGTGTGGCAGCACCATTAACTACATGGTACTATGTGGCTGTTTGAGAACAAACCACCTGCTATCTTGAAACCCTTAAATAAGTAACCTAAACATACCAAGATGTTGTGGAAGAAGCAACATTGCAATACGGCTGGAAGCATAGAATAGAAAAGTCTGGCAAGTCATGGAAGGAGGGCAGATAGATTGACACCCCAAGGTTTGGCGCAGCAAGGAGGAAAATATGCCAACAAATTTGTGTGTGAAGGATTTATAGAAGCACACATGTGAAGGAAACATTGTGGGCCACCACTGTCACACAATTACCCACCTCCTGTGGCGCAGATGGTGATGTAGCCGGCCTACATGGGACGCAGCAACGGGGCAGTTGGTCGTCGTTTGATGCGGGCGAACCTCGCCCAGGATGAAGGTGAACAGGGGATAGTACCATAGGGTAGGTGATGGTACCTCCTCTGCTCCAGCCCCTGAGCGACGGCGCTGGTACTGAATGTGAGCCCGCATGAACGCCGACCTCATGTTTTTGATCTTAAGTGCCACCATATGCTGGTCCCACGTCTTGCCTACCCTTGGCTCCAACCGATTTGCCAGAGCCACAAGACTCCTGTAGGCCTCGGCCCTCGCTGCCCGATTTTTATATTCGGGCAGCGAGCTGCGCCACAAACATTCGTGCCGCTGATACTCCGTGAGAAGCTGGGATTCCAATTCCACAGTACCCCTCGGCATCTGCCGATGACAAAACACACAAAAAACACACAGTCACAACACAAGGCATACCGACATTTCAAAACTTGCCACAATGATACACATAATCATTAACTTTCTACGGGGATTATCGAAAGCTATTTTGTGGAGTGAAACTGGGCATGAGTGGCCCATTTTCTCTATCTCAGACTGCTACAAACTCAAACACATGTATGCAGCCAATATCAAGCACCGGATATCGGTGTCCACCTACAGATGTTTCAAACATGATTTAAGTCCCCAATGTACCTATTGCAACACACCTTGACACGGTGTGTCCGTACATACCGGTAGAGGGCAACATGTGACCAAACACGTTGTGTGCTAACTAGGACCTGGCCAGTGTCCAAAATGGTTAGGGGTCACTATATGAGAAAGGCGGCCTGGGTGTGTGCCAACAATGCACATACTACATGTAATGTGCACCCAGATGATCATGTAGGGGTTCCTCCAGACGTGGAAGTACCCTTTTAACACATGTACCCAACATCCCTGGAATGTCCGGCACAATTCTACCACCCCTGAAATGTTGATGTGAAGTACCAGCCAAAGAAATAACACCTTGCTCTTTTGCCATTGCCAAAAAGCAGAAGGTGCAATACATACTTACACTATATAAGTAGAGGCACTACCTGGCTATTGTGCGACACAGAATAAGGTACACATATTTAATATTACGTGTTAAATATTTGCATGCCGCATCAAACATGGCCATACACACATCGCCTAAGCTGCCTGTGCCAGAACCAGCTGCGTTCATTACATTTTCTTAGAAACCGCTAAAGAGGCTTACCGTCAGAGCAACAGAAGTCAAACAGGACACTAGTAGCTCAATGCACATCGACGTCTGGACAAGGTGCAGTGGCCATTGACCTGCCTTTATAGTCCGGGAGACCAACCACAGCGGACACAATTATGCACATCCTGATGGGACACCTGGGTGCGGATTACACTTCCGCTAATTGGTGGAGATCGCTGATTCGTGATAGGTTGGCGGCCCTTTAAAAGCTGCCCATGCCGCCAAACATTACGCTTGCTGGCCAGACCCATTAGGTAAGTTTTTGTGGACACACATGGAATTTGCGCAGGGTGGGGTGCATATGTTGATGTTCTTGGAGAGCGCCGGAGACTGCTGTAGCGGCCGATATAGGGCTTTGTATGGTTGGGGACGAGATATAGTGTACTGTGTGGATTAGGATACGGCATTTTGTGTGGGCCTTCACACTTTTGTTGAGATACATTGCTGTGTTTGTTTCCAGACAACATACAGGAGAATGGATGCATGACTGTAGACAGAACTGTGTTACTCATGTCGACTGGATCGATTTCTGCATACTGGTTGTGGCCAATGGAGACTGTGTCCAACGGGAATGGGATGACACAGGGCTTTGAGGTGTGGCGCGCCAGACATGGCATAGATGTGGATTAAAAATGACACCTTACAAAACATATGAAACCATGTCTAAGCATCCGCATTCATGTGCAATGTTGTTTGGTTCATGTAGCCTTTCCTCAACCTTCCATATCGTGGTACGTCACATTCGTTATTCTTCTCATTTTTACTGTAATCAATAGACATTATGGGCTGTGTAATGGATTATGGGACCTGTTTGAGCAACATTATTGGTGACACATGTCCCTTTCTAACTCACCTAGGTGCAGATGTGTGAATTTTGGGACCTCCCATTGACGTTGATGTAGAGGAGCCCACTCTCAATCGCCGTGTTCCATGTTGTTTGTGGTGACTACTGTGTGTTTGGCGTCCTTGCCTCAGGGTTGTGTTTTGGGCCCACACGAGAGATCCCATCCTCTTGGCAATAGTGTGTAATGGAAAAGAGGTGTGGCTTGCTGAACCTGCTGACTTGCCCACATTTTGGTCTATGTACTCATGTAGTGCTTTCTCATCTACAGGTGCTGATATTGAGGATGCAGAATATCCATGACCGCAATGTTATCGTGGCTCTTGCGTTGGTGGAAGAGCAAATGTGGTATCAGGATCGGTATGAAAGGTTGATGAGGCGCAGACAGCGGCGGTTGTGGACCCGTGATTGGCTTCTGAGGCGGGAAACCCGGGGCCACATGCAGCTGTTGCGGGAGCTGGAGCTTAACTGTCCTGATGATTACCGGAACTATCTCCGTATGCCCGAGGACTGTTTCACCTTCCTATTGGCGTGTTGGGCCAATGATAGCGCGTCAGGACACTATTATGCGGCCATCAGTATCAGCTGCTGAGCGGTTGGCTATCACTTTGCGGTTCCTGGCTACAGGGCAGTCCATGACATCCCTCACATACGTGTCACGTGTCTCCCTGCCCCTGCTGAGCCGCCTGATCCCTGAAACGTGTTGGGCCATCTGGAGAGCTCTGCAGCCATCCTACATGAAAATGCCTTTAACCGCCGCAGAATGGCTGGAAGTAGCCCGAGGGTTTGAAACCCGGTGGAACTTCCCCAACTGTGGCGGGGCATTGGATGGTAAGCACATGAGGATTACCAAACCTGGCCACTCTGGCTCTTTGTATTACAATTACAAAGGGTATTGTAGTATAATCCTCATGGCTGTAGTAGATGCCAACTATGAGTTCCTCTACGTGGATGTTGGAATGCCTGGTCGCAACTCAGATGGGGGTGTGTTTGCCCTAAGCTCCTTGGCAACACTACTAGGGAATGGTGGGCTAAACTTACCCTCAAATGAGGACACGACCGAACATCTCAACTTTGCGTTTGTGGCGGATGAAGCATTCCCACTTCAGGAGCACCTACTGCGGCCATATCCACAGAGGGCCCTTACTTCTGAGAGACGCATTTTCAACTACCGGCTATCCCGGGCCCGCCGTGTGGTTGAAAATGCGTTTGGGATAATGGCGAATAGATTCCGGATTTTTCATACGCCTATACATATGAAACCGGAGTCTATTGACGCGGTAGTGGTGGCCTGCTGTGTGCTGCACAACTTCCTGCGTCGTAGGGATACAGCATCATACACGCCAGGAGGTTATGTAGATAATGCCGACGCTACAACAGGGGAGCTCCGTCCAGGGTCTTGGCGTGATGATGGCCATGTGATTGTGCCACTCCAGCCGCAGAGCCATGGCCGCACTCGGCAGGAGGCCAGGGACAGTAGAGACGCTTACTGCTCCTACTTCAATGGGTCTGGTGCAGTGAGCTGGCAGGACCAGGCCATATAATGTGGCTGGCTCTGGGAGTTGCTTTTTGTGGTTTCAATGGAGGTGACAGCAGGTTAGCTGCACCCCTTTAATGTTTGGTTGACCTTTTTCATTATCTTTGTTTTCATTATGTGCATGAGTTTTCATTATGTAGTTAGTTAGTTAGTTAAGGTTTTTTTTATTTATTTTTTTTTTTTCCATGCACAGTTTGCAATGTGTGGTGATTTGCTTATCCCTTGAATGTGGCTGATTAATGTCACCTGCTCTTGAATTCTACATTGTTTTTACTTTATGTATATTTTGTTTGCACAAGACAAGGTCAAGATGCATGGAATATATTAAACCTTTTTCTGTTGGATCCAACATCATCTGTGTGAGCCTGATTACTTGGTGGAGGAGGGCAATGTGATGCAGGGTTGGGTGGGGGCCTGGGATGTCATAGCCACCTATTGGCTGGGATTGTGCACACAATATGTGTGGGTAGCCATGTTTTTCTGAAAGTCTTTTGCCCAACAGTGTTTGTGGCCATTGTGCGTACATGATCCTTTATTTTGTTTTAGGCAGAGGGTCCCCTGCACACAGCACATTGATGCAGGACATATTCTTCTCAGGTGTTTGCTAATACACTGTCACACAGATCTTTGACTTGGTGCCTTGGAAGCTGTTCCACTACATTCACATCTGTCAGCACATATATTAAACCCCATTCAGCCTGGATACATACACATACTTCGCCACAGTTGTCACAGATTTTTGACAGAAAACGCACATACTGTGTGTTGTAAGCCGCTAATGTGTGACACACAAACGCACCTCAGTGCAATCGGCACACGCGGCTGTCACAAGTGCTGATCGTGCGTGACAAGGCAAACACTTGTACTACGCACACATAGCCCCGGACCGCTACTTTAATACACACGGGATATGTGACTGGCCACCGCTCTAGCGTGACCCATTACCATCGATTTCGATGCATTCGCCAGGCTCCGCCATGTCACAGGTGCTTATTCCGTGCCACACTCCGCTCACTAGTACGGCACGTCTCGGCCATCCGCCCTTTCCGTCTTGCCCAATCACAACTCCGTAGTGTTGGCCAATGGTTGTGGTTTGGGCGCGGCGTACAGGTCTGTGGCACGCCTATTTGTTTTACGTCCTGCCTTTGTTGCTCCCAGATCACTCTGTGGTGGCGGTGTGTAAAGCTGGTACGCTGAGCTACAGACGGCTACTTGCGATACCCGGCGATGTAGCTAGCTGTAGATGTGGCGTAGCGTAGCGCACCTTGTGGCGGCGTGTAAAGAGGGTGCGGTTCCCGTTGGTAACCGTTCGCCCGTGCTCGTGCACGTGAAGTTGCCGTTGGTATCCATCCTGTTGTGGCGGCGTGTAAAGGTACCATAAGGGTACCTTTACACACGGCTACATTTGTAGCTTGTCACCAGGCAACTTACAGGTTGCAGTGAAATCATGGATACATGGTTCTATCTTGTTGCTGTGTACAAATGGAATCATGTATCCATGATTTCACTGCAACCAGTAAGTTGCCTGGTGACAAGCTACAAATGTAGCCGTGTGTAAAGGTACCCTAAGATTTGTCACCAAAATGTAAGTAGCGACCAAAAATTCTGGGTAACTATGAATCCAGCAGGAGAAGGGGCTGCTGTCCAAGTCTTGCCATCCCCACGAGTTGTGCGTCAATCCTCTGTATGTAGAAGTTCCTCCATTGCTTCTGCCTCCTCAACCTGTTTTCGGTCCTCCACCTGCACCCAAAGCCTGTCTGGTAATGCCACCCACGTTCTAACTGCGCACAAGGAATCCTGCACACCTCCTTACTATGATGGCAGAAGGGCTCAACGGCATCAGGCGGTCTTTACCTTGAAATGTCTGGGAAATGTGAGTCACACAGCTGAGGATTTGTGGTCAGCTGTGGAGACCGAGCTTCATCAATGGTTGTCTCCACTGAACCTGCAGCCAGGGAAGGCCGTGTGCGACAATGCTGCAATGCTGGGTGCAGCCCTCCGCCAGGACAATGTGACACACGTGCCTTGCATGGCTCACGTCTTAAACCTGGTTGTCCAGCCAATTTTTGCACACTATCCGGGCCTAGATGGTCTTCAGCAGAGGGCACGGTCGCTGTGTGCTCACTTCCGCCGTTCACATCCTGCAGCTCAACGCCTTGCATCTCTACAGAAGTCGTTCGGCCTGCCAGTTCACTGGCTGAAATGCAATGTGCCGACACGATGGAATTCAACTCTGCACATGTTACAGCAGCCGACGAGCCCTGGTGCAATACGTCATGACAAATCACACAGCTGGAGTGGTCTGAAATGAATGACCTATGCACCATTCTGTACAGTATTGAAATGTCGACGAAGATTTTAGTGATGATGATGGCATTATCAGCATGACCCCGGGAGTGTCTATCAGCCATATCCTCCTTCTCTCACTTCCTTAAACCAAACGTAGATAAAACTGAACTCATCATCTTTCCTCCATCTCACACACCTTCCTTACCAGACCTATCTATCACAATAAATGACATCACACTTTGCCCAGTACCTGATGTCCGCTGCCTCGGAGAAACCCTTGACTCTGCCCTGTCCTTTAAACCACATATCCAAGCACTTGCCACCTCCTGCTGCTACCAACTCAAAAATATTTCCAGAATCCATCCTTCAACCGTCAATCTACTAAACTACTAGTGCATGCCCTCATAATTTCCCATCTTGACTTCTGCAGCCTCCTCCTCTGTGACCTCCCTGCTAACACTCTTGCACCTCTCCAATCTGTCCTTATCTCTGCTGCCTGACTAATCCTCCTCTCTCCTCGCTATTCCTCCACTTCTCCCTTCTGCAAATCCCTCCACTGGCTCCCAATTCCCCAGCGTATCTAATTCAAACTACTAACATTCACTTACAAAAGCCATCTACAATCTGTCCCCCCCATATATCTCTGAACTAATCTCCCGATATCATCCAACTCGTAATCTTCGATCCTCCCAAAACCACCTCCTTTCCTCCACACTTATACGTTCCTCATCTAACCGCCTACAAGACGTCACCCGAGCATACCCCATTCTCTTGAATTCTGCACCCCAAAACATCCGAGTGTCCCCTACACTTGGAACCTTCAAGCCAAACCTGAAAACCCATCTCTTCAGAACAGCCTACAGCCTGCAATGACCACAGTGCCACCTCACCATCACTGGACCAGTACTCCATCACCACTAGATCTGGCGCTCCACCACCACCAGAGCAGACCTAACCTACCATCTCTCTCCCCATTGCCCTATAGAATATAAGCCTGCAAGGGCAGGGTCCTCTCTCCCCTCTGTATCGGTCTGTCACCGTTAGCTTGTTTGTTGTATTTGTAACTTGTCTGTATGTAACCCTTTCTCATATACAGCACCATGGAATCAATGGTGCTATATAAATAAATAATAATAACAATAATAAATCTGACATCTCCCTCTCGGTGTGCGGCACCACAATAATGCCTAGGCAGCAGGCTCGATGTCTGGGTGTTACATTTGATGCTGATCTTTCATTCACTTCCTATATTCAATCTCTCACCCGCTCTTGCCGCCTGCGACTGAAGAACATCTCTAGAATTTGCCCCTTCCTCACCATGGCAACAACTAAAACCATCACAGAGGCCCTGATCCACTCCCGCCTTGATTATTGCAACTCTGTTAATTGGCCTCCCCTCACTAGACTTTCCCCTCTCCAGTCTATCCTCAATGCAGCAGCCAGGGTCACCTATCTGGCTAACGGTTACTCGGATGCTTCCGCTCTGTGCCAGTCATTGCGCTGGCAGCCCATACACCAGGGCCGGCTCCAGGTTTTTGTGGGCCCTGGGCGAAAACAGTCTCAGTGGGCCCCTTTAACACATACCACAATTCAGGGCTGGGTGTATATATTATCTAGAGGCTGCTGCTGGGCTATATACACTGTGTGCAGAATTATTAGGCAAGTTGTATTATAGTGGATTATTTTTATTCTTGATCAACAACTACTGTATGTTCTTAACATTTGTGCTTAATATTTTTGAAAGTTGGAGTGGGGTTTTACTAGATTTGACTATCGTAGGAGGATATCGGTTTGTGCAGGTAACTATTACTGTGCAGAATTATTAGACAACTTAATAAAAACCATAACATATATATAATATATTCCCATCTCACTTGTTTATTTTCACAAGGTAAACTAATATAACTGCACAAAATTAGAGATCTGAAACAACAGCAGCCACCCTTGGCTGTGCACCGCAGGTGACATCACGAATACCCCTTTTCCCTGTCATCCCCGTCATCTCCCCCTTTGTTAAATGACACCGCCAGGAGTCTCGGTCCCCGTCTGTCCCCATGAAAAGAACTGAGCATGAAGAACAACCGCTTCCCGGGTACCCCCGACCCTGGAATGGGCGTGTCTGAAGTTTATGGATGCGTTTGTGTGTCCGTTACACTGCGTTTGTGCTGCTGTGAAACAGATCTATTAAACGGACAGCACAGACGCAATGGGAATCTAGCCCAAGTCTCCTCCACTGTGCCCCTGTGCACTACTGTCTCCCCTGCTGAGGGCAAAGTGCTGTCATGCGCAGGTTCGGGAAAATGTCAAAGAACACTTGTGCATGCGCAATATAGTTCTTTGCTCTGCGCTCAGCAGGACAGAGGAGGAGCAGGAGGGTGATGAAGGACAATGTGTGGGTGATGTAGGATGCGTCATCCACAAAAAGGAGGACAGCTATCGCAAGCAGAGAGGATGCGCCAGATCAAGACCAGAGACACCCACTTGAGCAGACCGTCCCATAGGTGAGTGTAAATCCCTTTCACATCAGCGTTTTCGGCCAGATCCAGCCGATCCGGCAGATTTACTGCATCTGACGGGTCTGCCGCCTAAAGGCCGCATTTGCAGCAATGATCCGGCAAGTCCTATTCATTCTTTATGGGCCTTGCGTCAAGTGTGGCATCGCTGTGATCTGGAACTTGTGGCAGTTGCTGCCGTGAAAAACAACCGCAGCTGACCGCGGGTGTTTTTGCGCCTGCAAATGCCACAAGTGCCAGAACACAGCGATGCCACACTTGACGCAAGCCCCATAAAGAATGAATGGGGCTTGCCGGATCAGTGCTGCAAATGCGGCCGTTAGGCGGCAGACCCGTCAGATGCAGTAAATCTACCGGATCGGCTGGATCCATCCAAAAACGCTGATGTAAAAGTGGCCTAAGGCTACATTCACGCACACCGTATTTGATCCGTTTTTGCAGTGAACAGATCACTCAGATGGATTCCCTGCAAAGTCAATGGGTTTTCACTTTTCCTGTTCAGACTGAATTTGTGGTGTGATCCGTCCAAAGTAAAGCACGTGTTAGATTCTGTGGTGTTTTTCTCATTGCTTTTCCCATAGGAACCATTGTAAATGGAAAAAAAGCTGTGTGTGAATAGGTGACGTGGGGTGTTCTATACAGGATTCCACAATCCTTTGTATAAGGATTACTGGTGGTGGACGCAGATTATATGGGAAAAGCCAGGTGACAGATTCTCCACCTATAGTCAGCAGAGCCCTGTGTATTGCAGATTCCCTCTATAGTCAGCAGAGCCCTGTGTATTGCAGACTCCCTCCATAGTCAGCAGAGCCCTGTGTATTGTAGATTCCCTCTATAGTCAGCAGAGCCCTGTGTATTGTAGATTCCCTCTATAGTCAGCAGAGCCCTGTGTATTGTAGATTCCCTCTATAGTCAGCAGAGTCCTGTGTATTGCAGATTCCCTCTATAGTCAGCAGAGTCCTGTGTATTGCAGATTCCCTCTATAGTCAGCAGAGTCCTGTGTATTGTAGATTCCCTCCATAGTCAGCAGAGCCCTGTGTATTGCAGATTCCCTCTATAGTCAGCAGAGTCCTGTGTATTGCAGATTCCTTCTATAGTCAGCAGAGCCCTGTGTATTGCAGATTCCCTCTATAGTCAGCAGAGCCCTGTGTATTGCAGATTCTATAGTCAGCAGAGCCCTGTGTATTGTAGATTCTATAGTCAGCAGAGCCTTGTGTATTGCAGATCCCCTCTATAGTCAGCAGAGCCCTATGTATTGCAGATTCCCTCTATAGTCAGCAGAGCCCTGTGTATTGTAGATTCCCTCTATAGTCAGCAGAGTCCTGTGTATTGTAGATTCCCTCTATAGTCAGCAGAGCCCTGTGTATTGTAGATTCCCTCCATAGTCAGCAGAGCCCTGTGTATTGTAGATTCCCTCTATAGTCAGCAGAGCCCTGTGTATTGCAGATTCTATGGTCAGCAGATCCCTGTGTATTGTAGATTCTATGGTCAGCAGATCCCTGTGTATTGTAGATTCTATGGTCAGCAGAGTCCTGTGTATTGCAGATTCTATAGTCAGCAGAGTCCTGTGTATTGTAGATTCTATGGTCAGCAGAGCCCTGTGTATTGTAGATTCCCTCTATAGTCAGCAGATCCCTGTGTATTGCAGATTCTATGGTCAGCAGAGTCCTGTGTATTGTAGATTCCCTCTATAGTCAGCAGAGCCCTGTGTATTGCAGATTCTATAGTCAGCAGAGCCCTGTGTATTGCAGATTCTATGGTCAGCAGAGTCCTGTGTATTGCAGATTCTATGGTCAGCAGAGTCCTGTGTATTGCAGATTCTATGGTCAGCAGAGTCCTGTGTATTGTAGATTCTATGGTCAGCAGATCCCTGTGTATTGTAGATTCTATGGTCAGCAGATCCCTGTGTATTGTAGATTCTATGGTCAGCAGATCCCTGTGTATTGTAGATTCTATGGTCAGCAGAGCCCTGTGCATTGCAGATTCCTTCTATAGTCAGCAGAGTCCTGTGTATTGCAGATTCTATGGTCAGCAGATCCCTGTGTATTGTAGATTCTATGGTCAGCAGAGTCCTGTGTATTGTAGATTCCCTCTATAGTCAGCAGATCCCTGTGTATTGCAGATTCTATGGTCAGCAGAGTCCTGTGTATTGCAGATTCTATGGTCAGCAGATCCCTGTGTATTGCAGATTCTATAGTCAGCAGAGTCCTGTGTATTGTAGATTCTATAGTCAGCAGAGTCCTGTGTATTGTAGATTCTATGGTCAGCAGAGTCCTGTGTATTGTAGATTCTATGGTCAGCAGAGTCCTGTGTATTGTAGATTCTATGGTCAGCAGAGTCCTGTGTATTGCAGATTCTATGGTCAGCAGAGTCCTGTGTATTGCAGATTCTATGGTCAGCAGAGTCCTGTGTATTGCAGATTCTATGGTCAGCAGAGCCCTGTGTATTGTAGATTCTATGGTCAGCAGAGTCCTTGTATTGTAGATTCCCTCTATGGTCAGCAGAGTCCTGTGTATTATAGATTCTATGGTCAGCAGATCCCTGTGTACTGAGGCTGATTCTCCAGGCTGTACATGTTGTGGGAGGATCGGACACTTGGGTTTCAGCACGTCTGATCCTCTGTAATCAGAGGAGTCTGGATTGTCCCCCTCTTCCCATACACAGCACTGTCTGCTCAGTCAGGTGAATGTGAGCTGTGGACAGATCTCTGTGTCTATATACAGTGTATGGAATGTACAGGAGATGATAAGGACTGACCCTGCCCGCACCGCACACTGACAGCTGACGGGTCACCATGGAGCGGGCGGGAGCTCTGCAGCCATCACAACCGAGAGAGCGGCACTATCGCTGGGCGGGCAGACTCACACACTCTGCCGCTCACTGACCAATCAGCACTGTCCTGCCCTGCAGAGGCGAGAGCTCATTGGTTGTCACAGGCTCCTATCACGCAGTAACTAGGGACCTCCATAGTAATCGCCGAGCACAGAGCACAGCTCTGATTGGTTGTCACAGGCTCCAGTTACCCAGGGACAACGTGACAGGAATCTGCATTTACCAATCAGCGCTCTCCTCTCTCCTCATTGGTTACTGTGCTGCCTCCTGTTGCTAAGTGATTTCTGTTACACGGAGGCGCCATTTCGTGACAGGAGCCCGGACAGGAGAGAAGCGGGAACGGCTGAGGTAGGAGCCGCCGGGGATGACTGCACTGCTAATACCGCAGGGAAGGGCCCCACACCGCCCCCATATACCTGAGGCCCGGGCCCACACACCGCCCCTATATACCTGAGGCCCGGCCCCACACCGCCCCTATATACCTGAGGCCCGGGCCCCACACCGCCCCCGTATACCTGAGGCCCGGGCCCCACACCGCCCCCGTATACCTGAGGCCCGGGCCCCACACCGCCCCCGTATACCTGAGGCCCGGGCCCCACACCGCCCCCGTATACCTGAGGCCCGGGCCCCACACCGCCCCCGTATACCTGAGGCCCGGGCCCCACACCGCCCCCGTATACCTGAGGCCCGGGCCCCACACCGCCCCCCTTTCCCTGAGGCCCGGGCCCCACAACCGCCCCCCATACACCGAGGCCCGGGCCCCACACCGCCCCCATACACCCGAGGCCCGGGCCCCACACCGCCCCCATACACCCGAGGCCCGGGCCCACACCGCCCAGCCACCGCCCCCATACACCCGAGGCCCGGGCTCCACACACCGCCCCCATACACCCGAGGCCCGGGCTCCACACACCGCCCCATACACCCGAGGCCCGGGCTCCACACCGCCCCCATACACCCGAGGCCCGGGCTCCACACCGCCCCCATACACCCGAGGCCCGGGCTCCACACCGCCCCCATACACCCGAGGCCCGGGCTCACACACCGCCCCCATACACCCGAGGCCCGGGCTCCACACCGCCCCCATACACCCGAGGCCCGGGCTCCACACCGCCCCCATAACCCGAGGCCCGGGCTCCACACCGCCCCCATATACCCGAGGCCCGGGCTCCACACCGCCCCCATATACCCGAGGCCCGGGCTCCACACCGCCCCCATATACCCGAGGCCCGGGCTCCACACCGCCCCCATATACCCGGGCCCGGCTCCACACCGCCCCCATATACCCGAGGCCCGGGCTCCACACCGCCCCCATATACCCGAGGCCGGGCTCCACACCGCCCCCATATACCCGAGGCCCGGGCTCCACACCGCCCCCATATACCTCGGGACGGGCTCCACACCGCCCCGATATACCTGAGGCCTGGGCTCCACACCGCCCCTATATACCTCAGGGAAGGGCTCCACACCGCCCCTATATACCTCAGGGAAGGGCTCCACACCGCCCCGATATACCTGAGGCCTGGGCTCCACACCGCCCCCATATACCTCAGGGAAGGGCTCCACACCGCCCCGATATACCTGAGGCCTGGGCTCCACACCGCCCCCATATACCTCAGGGAAGGGCTCCACACCGCCCCCATATACTGCAGGCCCGGGGTCCACACCGCCCCCATACACCTCAGGGAAGGGCTCCACATCGCCCCCATATACCTGAGGGAAGGGCTCCACACCGCCCCCATATACCTTAGGGAAGGCTCCACACCGCCCCATATACACCTGAGGCCCTGGGCTCCACACCGCCCCCATATACCTGAGGCCCGGGCTCCACACCGCCCCCATATACCTGAGGCCCGGCTCCACACCGCCCCCATATACCTGACGCCCGGGCTCCACACCCCCCATATACCAAGCGGCGCAGCCCCCTCCACACACGCCCCCATCTGGGGCCCCTCACTGCAGACTCTCCCCCTCCCTGTAACAGAGCTCCACCTGGGGCCCTCACTGCAGCCTCTTCCCCTCCCTCTAACAGAGCTTCACCTGGGGCCCTCACTGCAGCCTCTCCCCCTCCCTCTAACAGAGCTCCACCTGGGGCCCTCACTGCACCCTCTCCCCCTCCCTCTAACAGAGCTCCACCTGGGGCCCTCACTGCAGCCTCCACCCTCCCTCTAACAAAGCTCCACCTGGGGCCCTCACTGCAGCTTCTGTCCTGCATAGCTCTGCCCAGGGCCATCACTGCCCCCACACAAAGCTCCACTAGGGGGTCCTCCACAGAGCTCCACCTGGGGCTCTCACTGCAGCCTCTGCCTCCGCACACCATGGGGATTACTAGCACTTGAGACTTGAGCCCTGACTGAGGCTGGATTTGCAGCGGACAGCAGCAACTGTTACTACATTACATCGGCCGACCGCGTACCGCATGTGCAGTCAGTTCAGCCTAACGGATCCAAAGAGAAGGAGCTGGGTTGGGGCAATGTCAAAAGGTTGAAGGACGCATAATTATCTTGTCCAGCAGGTGGCAGCATCACTACTTACAGTCTGCTAATAACAATGTCCTCCCCTGTAATCACTGCAGGCAGTTGGGATGGAGAAGAGCGGTTGTAAGAAGAAGTCCCAGCTCAGCAGATCTGGGCAGTACAGAAGGAGGACGCTCCAGTTACTATCCGCCCCTGCACTGTGTGTCCTCTGCTGACCAGTAATGGCTGGTGTTCCAGGATGGGTGGTGAAGGCCGCGCTGCTCCAGGAGACCCTGCATGAGATTAAGGTAAGTGTCTTCCAGGGAACTAAAGAATTGGCAGTCCGAATTTTGATGGGATAAAGTCAGGAGGTCACCATACACAGTAGGCTGCTTTCACATCAGCGTTTTGTGCAATTTGTGGCAGATCCGGCAGCTTTGCCGCAATCTGTCGTGTAACGGTTCACTTGCAGAAAGCCCCATTTATTCCCTATGGGACTTGCGGTCAGGTGCGGAAGATGCGGTTTTGCTGGATCCAGCACTTGTGGCAAGTCAAAAAAATGCTGGTAGCAGCATTTTTTTTCTGCGCTGCCGCAAGTGTCGGATTTCGCAAAACCACACTTGCCACACCTGACCGCAAGTCCCATAGGGAATAAATGGGGCTTTCCGCAAGTGAACCGTTACACGACAGATTGCGGCAAAGCTGCCGGATCTGCCACAAATTGCACAAAACGCTGATGTGAAAGCAGCGTTACACTGTTAGCCGGAGGATATCATTCTAATGAGTATGGCGGGTTTAATAAGGACCAGCTAGTCTGGAGGCTTCTACTAGTCATCATATTATAATTAAAAGTGTCCAGGACTGACAAGTGGATGTCCTATCTATATGATTAATGAATACTATCAGACCAGAGGGAGTCCTTCACCCTGCAGCCCCCAATGAGCTGTATTCTCCACCATAAGGCAGATAGACACTGTGTACAATGATGGAGCAGCATAGCGCTGTATGCTGTGTGGTGGCCATTCTTAGGTACTGCAACTCGGCCCATGTTAGCATTGCTAAATGGACTCCAAATGGACAATATTTAAAGGGAACCTGTCACCCGATTTTAAGGCCCTACACTATCTCTAGCTGTCCCTACACCTTCCTAGCAGCTCCCTATCTATCCCTCTCTGATCTAAAGTGGCCCTATGAAAGATGTGTAAAATAAGTATAAACTTACTGCAGTACCCGAGGTTGGGGGACTTGGTAGGCGTGGCCTCACTTCCTTCAGCACACCTTTGTGGTGTAATGCACGCCCCGCTGGGCGGCATTATTCTGTGTCCGCTCTGCCCCATTAATTGAAATCTCCCGCCCTCTACACCTCTTTGCACCGGCCTGGCATCACATCCGGCGCGGTGCATTATGGGCCGTCACGTGATCGGCCCTAGTGTATTATGGGGCCGTCACGTGATCGGCCCCAGTGCATTATGGGCTTGATCACGTTATCGGCCCCGGCTTCAATAAGCGTATTGCGCATGCGCGGAGCCGGGGGCCGATCACGTGATCAAGCCCATAATGCACTGGGGCCGATCACATGACGGCCCCATAATGCACTAGGGCCGATCACGTGACGGCCCATAATGCACTGCGCCGGATGTGACGCCCGGCCGGTGCAAACAGGTGTAGAGGGAGATTCCAATTAATGGGGCAAAGCGGACACAGAATAATGCCGCCCAGCGGGGCGTGCATTACACCACAAAGATATGCTGAAGGAAGTGAGGCCACGCCTACCCAGTCCGCCAACCTCGGGGACTGCAGTAAGTTTATACTTATTTTACACATCTTTCATAGGGCCACTTTAGATCAGAAAGTGATAAATAGGGAGCTGCTAGGAAGGTGTAGGGACAGCTAGAGATAGTGTAGGGCCTTAAAATCGGGTGACAGGTTCCCTTTAAATATATAGTGGCTTTTCCTATACATCATTTACACTTAAGAACTTGGTCTCATGGAGAATTTATGCCAAAATGAGAAATGCGCTCAATGCTGCCAAGTATTGCCTAAATCATTTTAATAATGCTGGTTATTAAAAGGCAAACAAAGTGACTTCTAGTACAGAATAAAGTGACAGCGTGCGACTCAGTACAGAGGAGTATGACCATTAATTGACCTGTACAGCAGTTCCTTCAAGCAATTACATAGTGTAGGTACACTTGATCCCTTCATTACAATCCCAAATACAATATTATATTGGTTGCCTAGTGGCTACTATAACCAGTTAGGACTGGACAAGGAGTAGGGTTTGGTAGTTAAAATGGGCTTGGTTCTTTGGCTGCATAGACCAGGGTTAGAGGTGTCCCCACATCCCACCTCCCATTCCCATAGGCAGGGCCGCCATCAGGGGGTGACACTGACAGCCCTGACTGGAGTCAGGGGCCCCGAGCCCAGGGGGGCCCGGCCGTGACTCCAGGGGGCGTGGCCATTGTGAGCAGGCTCCTCCGGGCCCCGTCCCCCATGTCTTGCAGGGCCCCCCCCCATTAATCACCACCGCCGGGCCCTGGAGTTGCGGGGAGAAGCTGCGGCAGGGAGCAGTGGGCGCCGCCATGTTCTTTGTGGCCGGCGCCCACTAACTGTATAGCCGGTCAGTAGAGGTTGAGACTTCTACACAATGGCCGCGGTCTCCATTTAGCCGTGGCCATTTTGTTGAAGTCTCAACTTACACCGACCGGCTGTACAGTTAGGTAGTGAATGCAGCCAGCCACAAAGAACATGGTGGCGCCCACCGCTAGCTGCCGCAGGCCCGCAGCTACTCCCCCGCAGGCAGCTCCAGTCCTGCAGATGTGCCCTCCGGGCTCCGGCAACCCTGCTCCGCATCCACAGCTCCCCCCAATGGTAAGTTATGGGGGGGGGTCCAGGGTAGGGATGGGGCCATATACAGGGAAGGAGGCTGTGGGGATGGAGACAGGGAGGCTGTGGGGATGGAGACAGGGAGGCTGTGGGGATGGAGACAGGAGGCATGTGGGGATGGAGACAGGAGGCAGTGGGGATGGAGACAGGGAGGCAGTGGGGATGGAGACAGGGAGGCAGTGGGGATGGAGACAGGAGCAGTGGGATGAGACAGGAGTGTGGGGATGGAGACAGGGAGGCTGTGGGGATGGAGACAGGGAGGCGTGGGGATGGAGACAGGGAGGCAGTGGGGATGGAGACAGGGAGGCTGTGGGGATGGAGACAGGGAGGCTGTGGGGATGGAGACAGGGAGGCTGTGGGGATGGAGACAGGGAGGCTGTGGGGATGGAGACAGGGAGGCTGTGGGGATGGAGACAGGGAGGCTGTGGGATGGAGACAGGGAGGCTGTGGGGATGGAGACAGGGAGGCTGTGGGATGGAGACAGGGAGGCTGTGGGGATGGAGACAGGGAGGCTGTGGGGATGGAGACAGGGAGGCTGTGGGGATGGAGACAGGGAGGCTGTGGGGATGGAGACAGGGAGGCTGTGGGGATGGAGACAGGGAGGCTGTGGGGATGGAGACAGGGAGGCTGTGGGGATGGAGACAGGGAGGCTGTGGGATTGGAGACAGGGAGGCTGTGGGGATGGAGACAGGGAGGCTGTGGGGATGGAGACAGGGAGGCTGTGGGGATGGAGACAGGGAGGCTGTGGGGATGGAGACAGGGAGGCTGTGGGGATGGACAAGGGAGGCTGTGGGGAGACAGGAGGCTGGGACGCAGGGGCTGTGGGGAGGCAGGGAGGCTGTCGGTATGGAGGAAGGATGGAGAGAGGCTGTCAGGATGGAATAGGCTATTGGGATAGAGGGAAGCTGTCAGGATGGAGGACCACTGTTGGGATGGAGGAAGTATGGAGGGAGGCTGTTAGGATGGAGGGACGTTGATGGGTTGGAGGGAGGCTATTGCGATGAAGGATGGAAGGAGGCTGTCAGGATGGAGGAAGGATGGAAGGAGGCTGTCAGGATGGAGGGAGGCTGTCGGGATGGAGGAACGCTGTTGGGATGGAGGAAGTATGGAGGGAGGCTGTCGGGATGGAGGAAGGAGGCTGTCGGGATGGAGGAAGGATGGAAGGAGGCCGTCAGGATAGAGGGAGACTATCATGATGGAGGGAGGCTGTCGGGATGGAGGGAAGCTGTTGGGATGTTGTCTATATGGCTGGCAGCCATCTCTATTGCATGCGGCCAGCAGTAGTCTCTATTGTGTATTCTCTATTGTTTATGGCCAGCAGCAGTTTCTATTGTGTATTTTCTATTGTATGTATAGCCAGCAGCAGTCTCCATTGTGTATACGGTCCGCAGCCATCTCTATTGTGTATACAGGTAGCAGCTGTTTCTATTCTGTATTCTCTATTGTATATACAGCTATTGTGTTTAGCGTTATAGAAAAGAAGTTGCAACACAATCAGCTGTGTTTATTCACTCTTCGTGGGGTGGCGCTTTAACAGGCATATAGTCAACAGGCATATGGTGGACTATATGCCTGTTGAAGCGCCACTTGCGGTGTGAAACGGCCATCGCCTTTGAGAACCCCCCGTCCTCCCACCCGCACCATGTAAGACCACACGAAGAGGGAATAAACACCGTTGATCCTACGATGTTTCAATTTCATTTCTATAACGCTAACCGGAAGTGATGAACCGCTAACTGGAAGTGTGCACTGGGTTGTTTGAGCGCTCAGCAGGCTGAATGCCGGAGCGCTGGTGATCAGGAAGGGGGCACCTTGAAGTGATCTGCAAGCTGCAGCTTTCCAGAAACACCGTGGACAGATTGGTGCTGGCACCAAGAATCGTCAGAACCGTGACTGATACAGCTATTGTATATTCAGCCTACAGCAGTCTCAAGTGTGTGTGTGTGTGTGTGTGTGTGTAATATATAATAGAGAGAGTGTAAAAAAAGGAAAAACAGCACAAAAAAATAGAAAGAAGTGGACTTTATTACCCAATGACGTGGCCACGCATTGGGCAATAAAGTCCACTTTTTTTCTATTTTTTTTTTGTGCTGTTTTTCTTTTTTTTTAATCTATTGTAAGGAACCATCTGGATTGCTGGTTGGGAAAGCTTTGCACATAAATTGAGGTAATTTTTGGTGCTGTTCCAATTTTTCACTATATATGTAATGTATGTTTGGGTGGAGGCAGATCTATGGTGGAGGCGGAGCCTGGGTGGAGTCTGGGTGGAGTCTCAGGGGGGCCCCAAAATTTTGGCAGTCAGGGGCCCCGAAATTCCTAGTGGCAGCCCTGCCCATAGGTATTGCAGAGTCAACTCCTTAACCCATAAACCTAATTGCAGTAATAGTACAGAAACCTACCCATCTCTTTATGCTTGGATACCTCTGTTGACAGGTCCAGGGACGCCCCGACGCGTTTCCCTAATCTTAGCTTCTTCAGGGGGCATATTGACCTGAATGTTATCTGAGCTGCAGTACCTGGGAACGGCCACTATATGGTGTATGTAGCTGTGATGCAGTCTTTTCTACATATATTTGTTGCTAGGACAGAAAATAGTCAAGTGTCGGTCTCCAGCACTCTAGTGTATGTGCCCTGGACGGCCCCGCTAAAAGATATCAGCAACTGAACACTCTATATTCTTATCTATCACATCTCCCCCATTACTGTTTTGTGTAACCACTCTGGTTACGATAAATACTGTGAAGCAATACTGTTTCGTTTTTGTGATTTATGAAAGGGGAATAAAACGGATGGTTTAAGGGTTCAAAGACCTCAAATCAGTCTGTTGTGGCTCTGGAGAGTATAGTATATGCATGAAGCAAGATGAGACCCCCTAAGAAATACAGACACCATACCAGTCCCACTAAACAATACAGACCCCAGACCAGATCCACGAAAAAATACAGACACCAGACCCAGTAAACAACACACACCCAGACTAGACCCCCTAAACAATATAGACCCCAGGTGAGACCCACGAACAAATACAGATGCACTAAACAATGCACGCCCTAGACCCGGCAAAGAAATACAGATTACAGACCCAGTAAACGATACACGCCCCAGAGTAGACCCCCTAAACAATACAGACCTCAGACTAGACCCTCTAAGAAATACAGGCCCCTGAAGCACTAAACCAGAAGTCCCCAAATCCAGGCCTCAAGGGCTGCCAACAGTGCAGGTTTTCAGGATTTCCTTAGTATTGCACAGGGCTTGGAATCATTACCTGTGCAGATGATCACATTAGCACCTGTGCAATACTAAGGAAATCCTGAAAACCTGCACTGTTGGCAGCCCTTGAGGCCTGGAGTTGAGGACCTCTGCACTAAACAATAGAGACTCAGACCATACCCATTAAACAATACAGACGCCATACCAGACCAACTAAGCAATACAGACCCCAGAGCAGACCCACTAACCAATACAGACCCCAGGCCAGACCCACTAACCAATACAGACCCCATAGCAGACCCACTAACCAATACAGACCCCAGAGCAGACCCACTAACCAATACAGACCCCAGGCCAGACCCACTAATCAATTATAGTCACATTCAGAGCTGCAGGGAAATCTGGTCTAAAGCTCTGATGACAGCCAAAGCTGCACCGACATCCAGTCTAATGCTCCGATGACAGCCAGAGCTGCACCGACATCTGGTCTAGTGCTCTGATGACAGGCAAAGCTTCACCAACATCCAGTCTAATGCTCCGATGACACCAGCGCTGCACCGACATCCTGTCTATTGCTCCGGTCACTTCCAGAGCTGCACCGACATCCAGTCTAATGCTCTGCTGACAGCCAGAGCTGCACAGACATCTGGTCTAATGCTGCGATGACACATCCGATCTAATCCTCTGATGGCAGCCAGAGCTGCAACGACATCCTGTCTAATGCTCTGATGACAGCCAGAGCTGCACCAAAATTGGGTCCAATGCTCTGATCACTTCCATAGCTTGTTTTGTTTTCATACACACTTTTGCTGCCTGACATGCATGGACATTCAAATAAGGCTAAATTGCTATTGTAGATCTGAAGCCTCTGTCACTGCAGTTTTTCCTAAGGTTATGTGCCCACAAGACAGTTTTGCTTTTGTTATGAATACAGCAATACCTGCAGTAGTTTCAAGGATCTCTAGAGTCCTTGACAGGAGATTTGCTGCGTTTTTTTGCGTGTTTTTTGACCGTTTTTACTGCGTTTTTGCTGCTGCGTTTTTTCAAGCTTTTTTGCGATTGCAGCAAAAATGCAGAAAAGAATGGACATGATCATTCTTTCCCAACCACAGCCAAACCTGAGGTATTTGACACTTGCAAAACCAATGTGTTGGCACAGTGTTTCTGTGAAACACATTAGTTTTGCTGGTAAGCCCAAAAGCAGGAACAAATTAGCATTCATTAGCATAAAACCAAGGGTAAACTGCATGCAGAAAACGCAGAAAAACGTCCTGTGGGCACATACCCTTACCCAGCTCTGCCTCCTCCTCCTGCTTGACTGACAACCTCTATACTGTGTGACTTTTGGCAAAGGAGCTGACAGTCACACAGGAGGAGGGTGGGCTGGGTGGGGAATAGGACTGTAGTGATGGAGGTGCCAGATATGCAAATAGCTCTTCATCCTCATTTGCATGACCTTTCATAAGATGTTTTCTTAGTAATAGAGGAGTGGACTGGTCCTGTAAAGGTATTGGTGGACTCTCTTTAAGGCTGCGTTCACACACAGCGTTTTTTTTTGCGTGGGCACTTTTACCAGCGTTTTTTACCCGCGCAAAAAAAGATGCAGTGCTGTTCACACAGCAGGCTTTTTTACGGCCCGGGGGGTGAAGTGATGTCACAGAGGGGAGGAAGAATCCTGGTTCCTCTTCCCCCCCCCTCTGTGACATGTGTGACCGCCCCCATTTGATTTCGCAGTGTATTAATATACACTGCGAAATCTGAATTAAAGAAAGTCAGAGGTATTAAAAGTAATAAGGGGGGCGTGGCTTGAGAACTCATGGCGCTGGCTGCATAACTCCGGAGCTCCCGCAGCTGTGGCCCTCTCTGGCGGCACATAACAGCACAGCGCAACTTAATTGCCTCTCTGTGATGGGGAGACTTGCCTACAATTCCGGACATGCCGCGGGGACTGCCGAAAAACCGGGAGGCCCTGTCAACGCTTACCAGCTATTTCTCCAGGGAGTCTCCTCCAGCTCCCTTGCCAAGATGGCGCCGGCGTCCTACTCCCGCTCTGTTTCCTCACAGTCTTCATCTAAAAGCACAAAAGGAGAGCTGCCAGAGACTGAGGACCTGCCGCTCACCCATGGATCTATGCAGCAGCTTCTCTCCTTTTTCCGGAAAGCCCTGCACGATGATATGAGAGGTGTGGTGGGGGAGCTGAGGAAAGAGCTTAGTAGTCTGGGAGAGAGAACTGATCGCGCCTGGAACGCAAGATGGTGGAGTTTGCGGGGGCCCATAATGTTCTTGCTTACAACCTAGATGCCCTGGAGCAGAAAATGTCGGCGCAGCAATTAAAGCTATGGGATCTGGAGGACAGAGGCAGGCATTCAAACCTCCGACTCAGAGGGATGCCAGAGGAAGTGGGGGATGCTGATCTTCCTGCATTATTGACCACCTTTATAACCCATGTCCTCCCTGAGACCCCACTGCACTCGCTGGGCATTGAAAGAATCCATTGGGTCCCTAAGCCCCCTCATGTTGACCCTGCGCTGCCGCGAGATGTCCTGGCCTGTTTGCATACATATAGGGTTAAAGAGGACTTTGTGCAAGCTCTGAAGCAGCGTCCTACCCTCCCTGATCACTTGGCTAATATTACTGTTTTCCCTGATTTGTCTATTTGGACACTGGCCAGGCGCAGGGAGTTTGCGCCCATGTGCAAGGTGTTAAGGAATGCTGGCATACCCTATAGCTGGGGATTCCCGGTCAAGGTGCGGTTTTCCTACGGAGGCTCCTGTCAGGTTTACCATTCGCCAAAAAGCCTGGAGCGAGCATTAAAATCCTGGGACCTTATCCCTTCTAGTACAAGATCTCCTGCAGCATCCTCTCTGGTCTCAGCTTCCCCCGGCAGGAAGAGGTTGGTACTGGATTGGGAACAAGTTAAATGATTTTAAGTGTCTTGTCCGTCCCCCTGAGGCAGAGGTCTGCAGCTGTGGAGGCCTTCTCCACCTACACGAGATTCTGTGTGTTTGGTTTGAGGAAATTGTGGACCATCTCCATTGGAGTATTAACTTCCCCCTCCTTTCTCTAGCAGGCTATGGTCTGCCTTGTTGGTTTACATAGATGTTTTCTGTTTTCTTTCCCTTCCTATCCTTTTCCCTAGACTGCTGAGACCCAAATTACAGTTCCTCTCGCCGCGCAATGAATGAAAGACACCTTAAGAAGTTTAAAAGCTTTATTAAAACCAAACAGACAGATGACTATACGTGGGCGAAATTGGACGTTCACTATCTAAGGGAGGCTAACGGGAATGTTAACTACACACTACAGGGGGTGGATGATTATTTTGGGCCGCAGCTCTTTGAATATAATTTCTTAAAGGCGTATCAGCCTAGCAAGGCGTAACAGCCTTAAAACCCGGCCTACCGGCCTTGTGAGGCATATCAGCCTTGGATCTTGGGATGAGGCAAAACCCGATGCCCAGGCCGTCCTAGACGGGCTGACGCCCTGTAGGAGGGGCGCCCGAGGCCTAGGCCGTCCTGGACGGGTTGAATTTTACCAACTCCCTCTTCCACCGGCTGCCACTTAGAGCTTCCTTCTAAGGGGCGGGAGGGCGGGCGTTGATGATCGCCTGGGAGAGCAGTAGGTAAGAGAGAGGTTGCCCTTAGGCAATGCTACTTATAGCCTGGAGGCTGGCTGAGGGACAGTAATAAAACTGGGAGGAGGAAGTCAGCGAGAGGATTCTGAGGTAGGGAAAGAAAAAGGGGGGGGGGGTTGCTTGCTTGTCGCTTCTCATTACACGGAGAGGGGAAGTTGATGTTGCCTGTCAGCTGAGGGCTCTGCAGTCTAGGGCATACGGCAGCGGCCGAGGTGCCCTCTAGACTGCTGAGACCCAAATTACAGTTCCCCTCGCCGCGCAATGAATGAAAGACACCTTAAGAAGTTTAAAAGCTTTATTAAAACCAAACAGACAGATGACTATACGTGGGCGAAATTGGACGTTCACTATCTAAGGGAGGCTAACGGGAATGTTAACTACACACTACAGGGGGTGGATGATTATTTTGGGCCGCAGCTCTTTGAATATAATTTCTTAAAGGCGTATCAGCCTAGCAAGGCGTAACAGCCTTAAAACCCGGCCTACCGGCCTTGTGAGGCATATCAGCCTTGGATCTTGGGATGAGGCAAAACCCGATGCCCAGGCCGTCCTAGACGGGCTGACGCCCTGTAGGAGGGGCGCCCGAGGCCTAGGCCGTCCTGGACGGGTTGAATTTTACCAACTCCCTCTTCCACCGGCCAAGGAGCTGCTCTAAGCAGAGCCAGAGCTGCGACCCCCCCGCACGTGCTTCAGAGCTTCCTCCACCCCATCTTGAATATCCGACAGGAAGATGTCCAAACCTATCTCGTTTAGGCTGCCTCCGTCTGACCTTAAGAAAACGTTTGCCTCCTTCTGTATGATGTCATGGTGAACCACCACACCATTCCTGGCCGCCACCCATTGGGCAATACGTGTATTAACGTGTCTCCTGGAGCGTTCCACCGCTGTCGGGTTTTTCTCTAGTCACCTTCCACGACAGCATAGGAGGTAGCCTCGCCACGCCCTAATTGGGACAGGAAGCAGAAGAGGTTAAAAGGACCCTCCCACCTCCCACTAGCCAGTGTCTTTCCTGTCCCCATGGGGCATGGAGAGGTTTTTTTCCTGTGCTGTGGGGCCGGCGACTGCAGCATACCTGATGTTTAGCCGGGCAGCGTTGGTCGGTGCTACGGCTCTCCTCCTCCGGCTGCTCCTACCGCATGTTTTTCGCGGTAGGACCGGGCAGCGTTGGTCGGGCTTCCGCTCCTCCTCCTGCTGCTCCCACGTATGTGGGACTGCTGCCCTGGCTCTCCGGATCCCCTCGGGGTGAAGCGGGCTGTGGGCTCCCTGGCTGGCGACCTCCCCTGTTCCGGAGCCCGCCGGCCGCTTCCCGCGCTTTCTTACTGTTCCAGCACAACCGGAAGTGACGCTGGTGGGCGGGACTTCCGGTCACGCGCTCCCCGGCGGGAGCGTAGCGCTTCCGGGTTCCAGTGACGGGACCTGGTTATCAGCATGCGGCCACGCCACCACTGCAGGTGGCCTGGCCAGGACCCGGTGCGGGAAGCGGGGAACTCGTTACAGACACTGGGGGGCAGGCCTTTCTTTAGGAAGGCTGCCCTGAAGACTTCTGAGCCACGGTAAGGTACTGTCCTATGTGTGCTACTGAGTCTTCTCCTGCAGCTGCAGTGCCAGTGTTTCCCCTGCCACAGTGTATGTCTGATGGAGTGTGGGGGGGGGGGGTCCTCTCTTCTGCCTATGGGCAGTTATTGTTGGTCCCCTTAACTGTGCTTTGGTTCAGGGGACGAGTCTGGCATCAGACCCCCTCTGGGAGGGCCGTTAATGCCTGTTGTCCTGGTTGGGCTTCACACCCTAGCCTAGTGTATGGCATGAGATCCCGGGTTTTCCTGGAGATTCAGCTTCCCTTTCCTCATTCTCTCTGGCAGCTCCTTTTGGGGATGCTCCTGGGAGAGGGAAGGTCAGGTTTGGGCTGCTGTCGCTCCATCTTCCAGTGCCACTGAACTGAGTAGGTTCCTCTTCTACTTGGAGGAACTTGGGCTAGGGCCGGTCAGAACTCTATGGGAAAGTTCTACCATCTGGGGCTATTGGCGGCTTTGAAGCTGCCAGCCCAGTCCGCCTTCCAGTCCATTCTACCATCGTTCAGGATTGGAGCTTTCCTGAGAATTCCTTCAGGGGGTGATCCCAGTAGTTGGTTTCTCTCGGGGCATCTCTGATTCACGGGGTCCCCGGGGGGGGTGCAGGTCGGCATGTAGCTAACAAGACTGCGCTCCCCTTTGAGGCTGCCTCCCACCTGGGCCAGATGGGCTGCATGGTGGTGGGCCTTCTGCCTTGTCTGTGGACGATGGTCAACTGGGCTCCCTTCAGGGGCTCCCTAAGGTGGAAGCTCCTTGTCTTCCTTCCCTTTCTCCGGTGAGCTTCCTGGGGTCTTGCAGATGCCTGGGTCCGTCTGACATCCTGTATCTCTGTCTATCCGTCTCCACCTGACGGACTTTGGGGCTGACTTTGAGGAGTGCCTTAATGAGACTCTGCTCTCTACCCTTCATTGGGTTCTTGGTGTTTGGACCTGGCCTTGTTGCCTTTATGGACCAGGCAACTTGAGCGCAGGGCTCTTCCGGTGTGGCCTACTAGTTGGTGGTCCCTTTGGCACTCGGTACCTCGGACCTCCTAGCCAGGGGTTCCTGGGCGGTGGAGTTCCCTTGTAGGCCTTGGACTAGTTGTACTCGTGCCTTGTCCGCTGCAGCTGCTGTACTCTGCCTCTCAGTGGCTCGGTGGGGGAAGGGGTAAAAGGGCGAACTCAGCCTTTCTTTCCCGGTCCTGTGTTTGAGCCTCCTACCCGAGGCACCACGGGCTCTAGTGGTATATTCATATTTCCCAGGAGGCATTACGCCTCGGAAATCTCTGTGTTGGGCATTTTCGCCTGCTGGCCGCAGTGGGTTCTTGGACTGGTCTCCCTGAGATCAGTAAATGCTTCGTGGTGTTCTCCCCCAGTGGCTGACTTCGCCGCTTGCCGGGGGTTCTGAGGGTCTTTCCGAAGACCTCCTCATCGTGTTCGAGTTGCCTCCTCCGCCTGCTCTCCTGGTTCCTACCCTGCCCTCTCAGGGTACTTAGGTTCTTTTGTGCTCCGGAGTTCAGGATCTCCTTCGCCCGACGGTCTTCTCGTCTGTCCAGGCTGTGAGGAGGGGTTGGGGGCTTTCCCGACTCTTCTTGGTCGAACTAGCCCTCTGGAGGGGCTTGTGTCATCGTCGGCTTCCAACGCCTCCCCCTTCATGGGGGCAGGGCTGCGCCACCAGATGGCTCCACTCTACTGGACTGACGCATACTGCGGGTGCCCATTCTCCCTCGCCCCCAGATGCTCCTCAGGTTCACAATCCTGTACAGAGGTACAGTCCTCCGCTTTCTTTTCATGGGTTCTCCTCGGCTCCGGGGTTTCTCGATCATTATGGCGGAGGTCGTTGCTTTCCTATTGGATTGCAGCCTCTGTCTGGGTGCTATGTCTGGGCTGTTTCCTTCTTCTTGCTCGTTTCTCCAGTTTTCCCTCTGTCTCCTGGGAGGAAAGGGGCTGGGGCTTCTCCGGAGCAGTTTGCTAGGCTGCTTCCTGGGGTTCATTGCATGCTTCCCGAAGTTTTACTGTCTGGCCCTGGCTTCCCCTGGGGCTTTGGCTTTTGGCAGGATAGTCCTGCAGGCTGTAGTCCCACCCTAAGTATTAGTTCGTTGGTATCCCTCCTATGCTGTCGTGGAAGGTGACTAGAGAAAATAGAATTATTCTTACCGTTAATTCGGTTTCTAGGAACCTTCCACGACAGCACTTATTTCCCTCCCTATGTTCCTCGGTTTTTCCTGGAATGTATTACTGTTATTATTGCTCTCAGGCTATGGTTCTTTGTAAGACACTGGCTAGTGGGAGGTGGGAGGGTCCTTTTAACCTCTTCTGCTTCCTGTCCCAATTAGGGCGTGGCGAGGCTACCTCCTATGCTGTCGTGGAAGGTTCCTAGAAACCGAATTAACGGTAAGAATAATTCTATTTTTGCCCCTACCCACGTAATCCTGGGCAGCATGGCGGACCATACTATTACTAGCTGGTTGAAGAAAAGACCCAACCTTTCCAAATCTATCTTCATGATTGCCAGCAGCTCCTGGATCCTCATGGTCACCAACTCGTCGCATCCAGCGTGTATCACTAAGATTACTGAGCCCGTTGCTACCTTGGAAATGGCGACTGCCTCTGGGAGCACCTGTGCCCATGCAAAGTCAATTGCCGTCCTCCAATGGATATCATGTTCCGAGAAACCGAGGTTTTCCCCTCCCGGCTTCTTTTCCGCCCCCGTTTGGCTGCCCATAGCAGGTGAGATTGGCCCAGAATCCAGACCGATGATCTGCCAGCGCCTGCAAGAAAAATTATACTTCGCCGTTATCGGGGGGGGGGGGGGGGGTAGAAGGAGGAGGAAGATAGTGAGAGAGGTAGGCATTAAGACGGGGGCCAAAGTGGAGGGAAGAGAGGGGGAAAGAGGAGACTGGGAATGGGAAGCAAGTGAAGGTAGGAGGAGCGTAAGAGGAGAAGAGTTAAAAGGTAGCTGAGTTCGGAGAAGGGAGTGGGGTGTTGCGTCTTTGCGGGGAATACCCGACCAATATCCTCCTTACAGTAAGTCTGGTCGTACATACCGGAAAAAGGAGTCTGACTTCCATCTTCCCACCTGCTGTATCTCGTGATTCGAGAAACCCGCTCTAGCTGCCTCCGTTGCTGCTCCAATCCGAAAGGAATGTGTTCCATACTGTTTTGGTTGGAGACCTGCTTTCTCAAGCGAGACTTTTAGCAGACCGGCAAACTGACCAATTGTAAGTGGAGAACCGTCTGCATGCTCGAAAAAACATATCTGGGGAGTGCGGGAAGCGCAATATTGCTGAATGGCCTCTACGGGGCATAATGGCCCTCTAGATGGGAAGATGTGGAACCATACGCCTAGGCTCGCTTGGTCCGTTTTGGACCGTCTAATGCGAATTCTAACCCCTTCGCTGCAAGTGATTACATCGTCCTGACGTAAGCCCCCTGGGCGGTGAACAGATTTGCTGACTAGCTCACTGACGCGTAGCGCTCCAAAGAACGCCACTGCGAAAGCCGCTGAAACCAGCAAAACTTCATGGCGACTATAGCAAATGCTAGGCAAATGAGCTACCAAATCTGTGAGAAGAGTGTAGGAGATGGGTCTTCTGCTGTCCACTTGTCTGCGCTCTCTCTTCCAGCCTTTAATGGCTTGCGCGAAGAGGAAAGACTTGGTGATATCTGGCCAGCCACGTAGCCTGAAGTGAAAGGCCAAACCCGCTAGGCGCTGTTGCGCTACTGTGCCTGAGCTACCGCTTTTGTGCAATTTTGTGAGGTAGCGCGCTACTGAATGACCTAGAAAACTGGGTGATACCTGTTGTGAAAGCGTTGGCACCATCTCGGACCACTCTTTCCACGCCTTACCGTATGACCACCAAGTGGCTGGGGCCAAAGATGCCTGCACCAGTGATATCAATGATTCTCCGCCAGCTCCCACAGAAACGCCGGGCATTCCCGGCCCTTGCGGCTCGCCTCTGGACGAAGTCTCCTGAATCTCTGAAAATCAAAACGAGACAAAGCATCAGCTGCGTTGTTGTCAACCCCCGGCACATGCCGTGCTCTGAACCAAATGTTGTGCTGTAAGCACCGGAGCACGATAAAACGGAGCAAGTTGATGACTGGCGGGGAAGAGGATGCCAGGCGATTGATAGCGTGGACCACGCTGAGGTTGTCCGTCCAAAAGCAGATTCTTTTGTTGGCCAACTGATCAGCCCACAAAGCCGCGGCCACCGCTATCGGGAATAATTCCAGGAGGGTGAGGTTCCTTGTCCACCCGCCTGTGTGCCAGTTGCCTGGCCATCGGCCGGCGCACCATTCGTTACCTAGGAAGACTCCGAATCCGTGGGCACCGGCTGCATCTGAGTGCAGCGCTATGTCACCGCCCGACACCTCTGGTTCCTGGAAACACGTGTGACCATTGTAGTTAACGAGAAAAGCCTTCCAGACTTTTAAATCTTCTTTCAGCGGTCTCGTGATCCGTATTCTATGGTGACCGATGACCATGCCCCTGGTGGATAAGGACAATCTGCGAGAAAAAACTCTACCCATAGGCATGACCCTGCATGCGAAAGCCAACAGTCCCAGTAGTGATTGCATTTGTGCCAATGTGACCTTCTTGGCAGCCAGAAAACCATCGATTAGGGCTGTGGTTTTTGTGATCTTGGCGTGCGGCAGGCGGAACACCATTACCGTGGTGTCAATTTCTATGCCCAGAAATGACAACACTGTCACCGGCCCTTCCGTTTTACCGGGGGATAGTGGCACTCCAAAATTTGCCGCTAAAGCCTGAAAGGCGCGCAGCGCATTGGCGCATGTTTCAGACTGAGCGGGGCCCACAAATAAGAAATCGTCCAGGTAGTGAGTAATTGACTTGATACCGGACGGTTTCCTCGTCGCCCATTCCAGAAATGTACTGAAGAGTTCAAAGAGCGAGCAGGAAATGGAGCAACCCATCGGTAAGCACATGTCGTAGAAAAGTTGATTTTCTACTGTGCACCCTAGTAGATGGTGGCATTCCGGGTGCACTGGTAGCAATCGAAAGGCTGACTCTATGTCCGATTTTGCCAAGAGAGCCCCTTTTCCCGCCTCTCTCACCAAATCGACTGCTTTTTCGAATGTAACGTAAGATACCGCCGTAGCCTCGGCTGGTATGTCATCGTTGATGGATCTCCCGTGAGGGAAAGAGAGGTGGTGTATTAGTCTGAACTCACCTGGCTCCTTTTTTGGTACCAAACCCAGGGGTGAGATTTTGAGGTTGGGAAAAGGGGGGCTTTTGAATGGGCCGGCCATGCGGCCTAGCGCCACTTCTTTTAGCATTTTCTTTGAGAGAATCTCGGGGCGTTCTTTGGCCGATTTGAGGTTAGGAGCATACCTTGGTAATGCGGATGGGGTGAAAGGAATGAAAAAACCGTTACAGAAACCATTTAGTAGGGTTTCAGCCGCGGCTCTATTGGGATACCTTTTTAACCATGGCGCCATCTTTGCTGCGCTCACCGGAGTCCTTGTGCACTCCGGAGAGTTTTTGTAGGGCTCGAGAGGACGCCCTGTCGCATTTTGCAATGCTGTGATTTCCCCCGCAAGAGGCGCAGTCCTGTCTGTATTTACACAGACCTTGAAATTTGCAGTATCCCTGGTTGAATTGCCAACAGCTGCCTGGGATGCGCGGTCTACCGCTGGAATGAGCTTGTGATGCATGTGTGGCCCCAAGAAAGGACTGCGCGGCTCTGGGAGCGGTTATCAGTCTCAGCCATGGGTCCGTGGCTTTTTGGCCCAACCCAAATGTGGGCTTTCAGTGAGCTGTTGCCTGAACTCCTCATCGTATTTCCACCACGCCGAGCCTCCATAAGTTTTGTATGAGTGGTATATGGTCTCGCCATACGTGAACAGCTGAGAGCAGCGCTCTGGGTGTTTTTGCCCCATAACGGCCCCCAAGATGTAAAAGGCTTGGGTCCAATTACCTATGGTTTTAGCCACCTTAGGTCTGTTATTAGAAACGCGTGCCGCGTTCTGCGGAGTTTCTCTTTCTAATGAGGCATGCTCGGGCTTCAACAGGGACCAGATGTCAACATAGTCATTAGCCCAAATCTTCTGCCTGACTTCAACTGCCAGGTGAGCCCCCGGACTGGGTATTTTGTGAAAACCCTCGTCTATGTACTCCCGCTCCGCCGGGAGGGCACTACTGAGGGAAAGGGAATTTGAACTGAGAGACCTTTCCCTTGAACTATATTGGGTCCCCTTAACCCACGAGCTCGTGAAGAGCGACTTACCCCAAGATGCTGATGACCGTGCTGGAGATGGTGCTGTCCTGTCTGATCGTCTGCTTGTGGACCGGTGTCCGATCGGCGGGGTTCTGGGCGAGCCTGGTGACGATCCTCTGGTCCTTTTTGGTGGTGGCGGGTCCGCGTAGTCGTTATTGGAGTGATGCCTGCGCCTGCCGTGTCCGGTGTAGGATGGCGGTCGACGGGTGTTTGGGGAGCACTGCGGCGACGGAGACCTTGATCTGGACTGCCGGGCTCCAGCCGCGCTGGCAGACTGAGCCCTGGACCCACGTCCTGGGCCAGGCCTACCCTGCCTTGCCAGTACCCTGCCTCTTCTTCTGAATCGTGCTGGGTGTGGTGTATGCTGGCCCCCAGCCTCATGGTATTTTCCCCCCCGTGACCCCTTTGCCCTGATGCCCTGTTGGATGTGCTGGTGCGGTCCGTGCGTTCGCGCCGCGTCTTTGAACGCCGGACCGGAAGTGGGGAGGCGTCACGTGATGCGCGGTCACGTGACTCGCGATCATGCGACGCCTCTATGCTCCGGGCCGGAAACGGGGCGGGGTCACGTGATGCGCGGTCACATGACTCGCGATCACTTGACTCCTCTGGCCCCGGACGTGACGCAGCGGCGCATGCGGGCACCGCTGGCCGCGACCGGAGGTGCACGCCAGTGCCCTCCCGCGCCGTGCGCGGAGCTGCGGGCAGCAGGCGTGCGCGTTCCAGTGCGCGCGCCACCGCTGACAGCCACGCGCAGGCCGTGCGTTCACGCCGCGTCTTTGAACGCCGGACCGGAAGTGGGGAGGCGTCACGTGACTCGCGATCACGTGACGCCTCTATGCTCTGGGCCGGAAACGGGGCGGGGTCACGTGATGCGCGGTCACATGACTCGCGATCACGTGCCTCTGGCCCCGGACGTGACGCAGCGGCGCATGCGCGCACCGCTGGCCGCGACCGGAGGTGCACGTCAGTGCCTTCCCGCGCCGCACGCGGAGCTGCGGGCAGCAGGCGTGCGCGTTCCAGTGCGCGCGCCACCGCTAACAGCCACGCGCAGGCCTTTGTTCTACAGGCCCGCCGCTTCAGCAGGGATGCGACGTGCCCGCGCACCCCCGCCTTTCTGTGGTGCTGGAGGGCTGAGGTGGCCCGTTGGCGCCGGGGGACCCGGCCGGGTACCGGAGACGCGTTGCACTGGCCGGGTGGCAGCTGGGGTGGTCCAGCCGAAGGGGACTGAACCGGCATCCGGCGCGGAGCGGGCCCGATGGGCGCGGGCCTGCTTCTCAGCTACACCAGCCCTTGGAGTGTCCCTAGTTAGTGGAGGGACAGATCCCGGCCTCCTGTTGTCGGCTGCCCGGGGCTCCCCAATGATGGTAAGTGACTGGGGCAATGTTTGTATTTCTCCTTGTTGGGGGGGCTGTTTGTGGGTATAACTGGACCGGGGGGTCGGGGGCTTCGTCTGAGGACGAGTCCTGGTCCCTTTAGAGGGCAGGCGTGAGCCTGCTTCTGTGTGATCAGCATGGGCTGTTGTGCTAGGTCCTTCTGCCCTGGATCTTGTGGACCTTGTCGAAACCTTGCGGCCGGGGGGACCCTGCTCTGTTGCCCTGCCGTTGGGGGGGGGACTCCCTGAGGGGCTTAATCTTTTTGGGGGGCGAGAAGGTCTTTTGGACCTCCTGATGCCCTGCATATGTCCAGGCAAAAGGTGGCCGTCACCCACAAAGGAGGTGATCCAGTCGGCCACCTCCTGCCCGAACTTCTGCCTTACCTCTGCAGCCAGCACGTCCATCTTCCGTTCGGTGAAGCGATCGATGTAGTTCACCCGTCGACGTTGATGATCGCCTGGGAGAGCAGTAGGTAAGAGAGAGGTTGCCCTTAGGCAATGCTACTTATAGCCTGGAGGCTGGCTGAGGGACAGTAATAAAACTGGGAGGAGGGAAGCCAGCGAGAGGATTCTGAGGTAGGGAGAGAAAAAGGGGAGGGGGGTTGCTTGCTTGTCGCTTCTCATTACACGGAGAGGGGAAGTTGATGTTGCCTGTCAGCTGAGGGCTCTGCAGTCTAGGGCATACGGCAGCGGCCGAGGTGCCCTCTATTCCCCTCGCCTTTCCCTGCATAGGTGGTGAGTGGTGGTCATCTCAGTTCTTTCTCTTTGACCCAGCATGAGTGTGAAGTTGATGTCACTAAACGTAAACGGCCTAAATTCCCCGGCTAAGAGGTCTTTGCTTTGGGCTGAGGCCCGGAGAAGTAAGGCTGACATTTTGTGTATTCAAGAGTCTCATCTTTTAGCTGAGGACAATCATAGACTTAAGCACTGACTATTTTCTAATGTGTTTTTGCCAACAATACCGTTAAGAAGGCAGGAGTTTGTATTTTTGTGCGTAACTCTCTTTCCAGCTGATTCGGGAGATTGCCGATCCAGTGGGCCGATATCTCTTAATTGTCTGTGTGTTGAATGGTACTGTTTTTACTATTGTAAATGTTTATGGACCCAACTCTTCACAGGTCAAATTTGCCCGGATGGTCCTTAAATTGACTGCTGAATATTCTAAGGGTCTGCTTATAGTATGTGGGGATTTCAACATCACTCCGTCCTGGCAGTTAGACTGTTCCCTCCGCAGAGTGTCTGGTCGTTGGGACCTGAGCTCGCTTTGCAAAGAGTGGCACCTTCATGACATTTGGAGGCATCTGCACGCCACGGAGAAGGACTACACGTTTTACTCCACCAGACATAAATCTTATTCTAGACTTGATTACTTTTTGGTGGACAGTGCGGCCTTCCGGCTTGCATCTCCGCAGAAATTGGTCTGATCTCATGATCTGATCATGCACCGGTCACATTATCTCCATGGCGTGTAGACCAGTTCCCCAGGGCAGATGGAGACTGAATTAGAGTCTGCTGGCTACTCCACAGGTAGTAGCGGATATTTCAGATGAGCTATCCGCTTGCTTTGGAATCAACGATAATTCTGAAGTCTCAGACAAAGTTTTGTGGGAATCACATAAGGCCTATATTCGGGGCATATTCTTACAAAAAGCTGCTCGCCTTAAGAGAGAACGGGACAAAGTGCGGACGGAACTGATCGCCCGCCTTCAAAACTTAGAAAGGATGCGTAAAAGTAACTCCTCTCCTGCTATCTCTGCCCAATTAACACAGACCCGCATACAACTCACAGCTTTTCTTTTTGCTCAACATGAAAAAAATCTGCGGCAATCAAAATCCAAGTTTCATGCTTTAGAATATAGAGCCGGAGCATTACTTTCAAACCGTATAAAGAGGCGAGAAGCCCAATCACAAATAGAAGCCCTTTGCGAAAGCGCTGGCGTATTGCAGCGTAATCCTATGACCATTGCGGACATGTTCGCCCAATTTTACGCCCAGTTGTACAATATCAAAGATGATTCTTCCACCCCATCCCCTGACAGATATAATTCGGACCTTTCTTGCTAATCTAGCACTTCCAAAACTGACTACCGCTCAATTAGCTACACTAAACTCCCCTTTTACGCCGACCGAAATACAATCCATTATCAAATCGACTAAACTTCACTTGGCACCTGGACCGAATGGTCTTCCAAATGACTACTATCGCCAATTTTCCTCGGCGCTGAACCCCTTTCTCCTTCGTGCTTGCGAACACTGGCGGACTCGGGGCTCCATCTCCCCACTAATTCTTGAAGCCACCATAGTCACTATTCCGAAACCTGGTAAGCCGACTGAGGAACCTGGCAGTTACCGACCTCTATCACTACTCAACTGTGATGTAAAAAATTTACTCCAAATTATTAGCGGCACGGCTCCAACTTATTACTCCTTCCTTGGTTAACCCGGACCAGGTTGGATTTGTGGCGGGACGACAGACCAAGGACGGCACGAGGCGGTTTTTGAACCTCATTCGAGTAGCGGAGAGAGCAGGGATTCCCAGTGTACTCTTGTCTCTGGATGCAGAGAAAGCTTTTGACAGGGTACACTGGGGATACTTGGGAACTGTTTTGGAGAACTTTGGGTTCACTGGCCCTATACTCTCTGCCATTTTGGCTCTCTACTCGAATCCCAATGCCAGAGTGCTCTCCTCGGGCTTCCGGTCCTCCACTTTCAAAAATCACCAGTGGGACCCTTCAGGGCTGCCCGCTGTCTCCTGTAGTTTTCTCATTGGCTGTTGAGCCACTGGCGCAGGCCATAAGATCACACCCGGACATTTCAGGTATAAAAGCTGGTCCTGACACACACTCTATAGGCTTATATGCTGATGATATAATAATAGCATGCACAAACTTAGAAAAATCTCTTAATGCAGTCATGGCAACTCTTTCCCTTTTTTCAAAACTTTCGTACTACAAACTTAACGCAAGTAAATCGCTAATCTTTCCCATTTTGGTTCTCTCACAAGCTAAGAAAAAATTGAATCCATCTTCCCTCTTAAATGGGAACCGGCTGGTGTGCCTTATTTAGGTATTACCTTAACCCTTAAGGTACCTTTACACGCCGCTACTGGCGGGTGGATACAACCAGCTACATGCGACAAATGTAGCTTGCATCGGCAATGCACCCCGTGGTAGCGGCGTGTGAAGAAGCTTGTAGCCACCCGGCAGTAGCGGCACCTGTTTCAGAGCACTGCCCTGAAACAGGTGGCTATGCAGTCGATTGTAGCGACCTGTATCGGCGTGTAAAGAAGCAACAGAAGGGATGTGTGGACACCAGGCTATGTACCTGGTATGTAGCTGGGGCGTGACACAGGCTCCGGGTTACCGCGCCCCATCAGCAATCATTGGAGGAAGCTCCTGCATGACGATTGGTAGTCGCTGCATAGGGAGGCATATTTAAGGAGCGGACCTGTCACACTACACAATTGCTCGAGCGTCATGTATTAATCAGCCTCCTGCGATGCCTGCCCAATCATGATGTTCGTGCTTTGTCCTATCAGCGTACGGACGTCTCGTAATCCACAATTGCGGCTGCACCAGGTCCGCCCATATTAGCTTGTTGTAGCGCTGTGTAAATGAGGTTAGGTGCTCGGCAGAAGGTAACTTGAGACACCCGGCGGTGTATCTAGACATAGCTGTAACCTACTGTAGCGCACCTTGTGGCGGCGTGTAAAGGTGGTGCGATTACCGTTTGTGCGTGCTCGTGCACGTGAAGTAGCTGGTTGTATCCACCCGCCAGTAGCGGCGTGTAAAGGTACCTTTACGCATTCTCTTGTCCCTACGAACATAGAGCTTCCTTAATAAAGAAATATCGAAGCATGTCCTTTCAAATTTATCTTGGGTGGCCCGCATCCATGCTTCTAAGATGTTGCTATTACCAAAAATGTTATATTTATTTACCAACCTCCCCATAGTGATCCCACTGAAATGGCTAACTAGACTCCAAACGGTTCTTAATAAATATATATGGGCTAATAAAGGGCTAGGGCTCCTGGAAATATCATGTTTTTATCATATGCCAAGGGAGGGATGGGTGTTCCCAACATTGTCGCCTACCACAAAGCTGCACTCCTGCAGGAAACAAAACTCTGGTGGTCTCTGAAACACTGCTTGGGATGGCTGAGGATTGAGTCCTCTCTGGTTGATGGTGGCTCTCTCCATCATCTTTTAGAGGCGGAGTCGCTTTGTCCAACGAAGTCTAGAGTAGTCTTGCCAACAATGCAGTCAACTGTAGAAATATGGCGGGAGGCTCTGACAAGGTGGATTGCCCTCTCCCCTGTGGACATTAGTATAGGTGCCCTCGTATTCCACATTCCTCATTTGAATCTTAGGGTGTGGGAGGGGCACTCAGTTCCAATACACGCATGTCTGACTCTTTCTCACTTCAAGAGAGTGTAGAGTGCCTAGGGGACCCCCCACGATCCCTTCGGCCTTTCAGAAATGTATTTTATCCTCGTCAAATTCTAAAGGGTTCTCCCAAATCTATAAAGATTTTAACGCTCTTCTATTCCACTCCAGACCCGGGTATATGAAACGTTGGGAGTAAGATCTGCACTTTCGGGCTTCGCTGACGGACTGGCTGGCTGGGATTGGTGCGATCAGGAGAGCCTCAAGGTGTGTTAAGCACCTGGAGGCTTTAAAGAAAATTCATTTGAGATGGTATTGTCCTCTGGCTCACCTGGCCCGCTTCTCTCCTGACCAGTCAGGACTCTGTTGGCGACAATGCGAGCGTAGAGGCACATTAGCTCATGTATGGTGGCACTGCCCAAAGCTGACCCCTTTTTGGTCGGTGGTGGCAAGCCTCCTAAGGACACTCACTGGCCTAAATATCTGACCGACACCTCAATTGGCCGTTTTGAACATTGGGGTAGAGCAGTACCCACGAGATTTCAGTGCATTAGTAACCAATGTTCTAACAGCTTCAAGGATTTGTATTGCGGCTAAATGGCGCTCACATCTCCCGCCCGTCATGTGTGATTTGGTGGACAGATTGAACAGGGTCTTTTAACACGAGTATTATTTGTCCTTGGACATATCTATCAGAGACAGTGTTGTGAACTCCTGGTCTCATTGGGCGGCCCATCCTTTAGCTTTTCCGATTAATGGTTCTATATGAGTCAGCAATTTCCAGAATACAAGTGATATTATCTGATCTGATAAGTTTGAAGCCCAGCCTCCTCCCCCCCCCCCCCCCCATCCTCTGTTCCTACCCATGTTTGGGTGGAAATGTTTGTATTGTATTTTCAACTTGTCCATGTTTGCCACATTCTGGCGTGTGTTTGTATTTAATTGTAAATTCAATAAATGTCATTGGAACAAAAAAAAAAGTAATAAAGAATTAATACTTACCTCTCCGCTGGCTGCTTCGTGCTATCCGGAGCTGAGCCAAGGCTATGTACCGATGTGACAAGACCTGGCATGATGTCATGGGTGCTGATTGTCCGCTCGCGGTCATGTGATATGCGCGCCGCATTACGTCACATATCACATGACCCCGAGTGGTTAATCAGCGCCCATTACGTACAAGCCAGCGGAGAGGTAAGTATTAATTCTTTATTATTTTTAATACCTCTGACTTTCTTTCATTTAGATTTCGCAGTGTATATTAATACACTGCGAAATCAAATGGGGCGGTCACACGTCACACAGGGGAGGAGGAACAGGATTCTTCCTCCCCCCTTTAGGATATCAGATTCAGCAGCGCCGCCTCCATGGGAAAAAGCGTTGGCACTGCTGCGTAAAAGAATTGACATGGTCATTCTTTTTGCAGCGGCACTTTTTCCCATAAAATCGCTGCGTAAAATTACGCCGTGTCTGTATGGAAAAGTGAATTTCACATTCACTTTGGCGGCAGACACAAAGCACATTGTGCATTTTTGAAAAGCGCGCATAAAAAAGCGCTAAAAAATGCGCAGTATGTGAACGCAGCCTAACCTCTTTACGACACATTGTGACACCCCGTGTGACAGAGCAGGAAGGGACACCAGGCCGATGATCTATCCAAAAAGCTTTATTGGGGCCGGGAAACTGGAACAGCACACATGAAGAGAATTCTGGAGAGTCTGTAAAAAGTCCACAACCAAGGAGCATTTACAGGGACGTCATCTAGCAAACCTGACGCCAGATAGAAGGATGAAATACTATAGAAAAAAAGGAGACACAAGAGGCGCAGATTGTGCCTTATCACAAAGACACTTTTGCTAAAGTGTGGATTGTATAGGGGTCCACTCACCTTTGTAGGTTGTGAAACCCACAACCAGTTTGAGCGTTTTGGCAGCTGCTGCAGAACCTCCACCGTCACACCAAAAACCGCGGGAAAACAGAAGCTTTAAACAGGAATGGTTTCCACGGTCCGCGCTGCCACTATTCAATCAAAGTACTTCACAAAAGGTTGTTACCATCATCAGGTCCTTTATTCATCCATACCATCGCGTTTCAGTGCTGTCCCAGCACCTTCCTCAGGGTGTATTACATGGCACATACAAGAGATCCTTTTATATGCTTTACAGACTGAGTGTCACTCCCACAAAGAAAAAAATGCTTACAATCGTCATTGATGACGTCATAGATGTGGGAACCTCCCATTACTTGACACAGCAATTACATTCATTTACCTTGTCTTTATAAATGTGCATAAAACACATAACCTCATTCTAAATGCACTATAAAAGGAGAACAATACATTTGTCATATGCAGATGCATAAAAAGAAGAGAAATGAAGCATATAAGGGAATTGTTCATACTAGATTCGAACTCAGAAAAATAGAAAGCCTTTCTCTGGTTTTATATGAAAGTCACAGTTTAGCCTAATTGACTATTTGAGCTAGACATTTAGTTCAAGAGAGGATAATAAGTCTGATTTGATATACGGTAAGTATGGTTTCTATTCTATCTGTGTATATACATTAGGTTTTTTTTATATCCTGAGGTTTATATAGGGTATATAAATAAGGGTTCTAGGAAACATTAAATGGTAGTTATTGGTCAAAAATGGATGAATAAATGAATATATAAAAATTATAACTTTAATTACCGTATTTTTCGCTTTATAAAGACGCTCCGGATTATAAGACGCACTCAGATTTTAGAGGTGGAAAATAGGGAAAAAAATATTTGTAGCAAAAAATGACTTTGATATGACACTCAGGCCCTGCGACCAGTCAGCGCTGGTGTCTGTTTCCTTCGGATGCAGGTGCAGCATGTGAGCAACACCAATGACTTCTGCTCCAGTGTCTGATGGCGGGGAGACAGACGCCAGCACTGATTTGTCGGAGGGCTGAGTCTCATATTAATGGGACATGAATATGCAACTTCTGACAATGTTGGAACTGCTGCAGCATGGGGGTAAGGGTGCGTGCACACGATCAGTATACGCAGCGTTTTGGACGCAGCGTCTTGCTGCTGTGTCCAAAATGCTGCGTAGTACAGTACAAGCATAGTGGATGGGATATGTAGAAATCCCATCCTCACTATGCTTAACCCACCCGCAGTGATCTGACAGCTGCGGTGCGGGTTGCCGGTTCCCCCTCCGCATGTTTATTTCATGCTGCGGAGTCGGAAGCGGCTTCCATCGGGTGACTGCAGGGAGAAGCCGCCCTGCACCCGCTGCACATGGTGAGTACAGGACGGATGCGGTCTCCCTGCGGCCACCCGTGGCTTCACTCAGGTCCGGAGGAGCCGCGTCCAAAATGCAGCTCCTCCCGACCATGAGCACACAGCCTTAGTATGGTCCTTATTACTTTTACAAGGGCCAACAAGGTGAATGAGAAGGGATTTGTTCATGTAGTAGCAATCCCTTTAAGAACTATAACTCCCAGCATGTACTGTAGATCCTATAGCATGCTTGGAGTTCTAGTTAAGCACAGTATTGTTGTGTTAACTTTACTTTATTAGTGGTTATGTTACACATCCATGTGCACTCACTTTAATGTGTCCTGCTTTGTGGCCAGTCTGCATATAAAGTTCTGATGTGATGTACTGTAAAGAGGGAGGGCCAGGGAGGGGGTCTGAACACTGTGCTGAAATACGATGCTCCAGCCCTGTCTCCTAATTACAAGTCACCACCACTACAGAGCTTGATCTGTAGATGCAGGATGTAGATACAGGAGCTGTACACTGGTGTTATGCAGGCTCCAGCCCTGCTCTACTGAAGCTCCTGAACTGCAGACCTGACCGACCTTCCTGGATTTCTGCACAGGGCAGGGCTCAGCAGGAGGACACATTACAGAGAGCAGAGGGAGTGAGGCCAGGACACTGTGACAAGGTACCTGTGATAAGGTGCCTGTGATAAGGTGCCGATCTGCTCTACCCCTGTCTCCATCGCAGCACAAAGCACAAAGCTCAGTGCTCCTTCACTTACAGCAGCTGCACCCCCGGCACCTGCATTCTCACTTTCTCCAGCACACAATATCCCCAGCCACTGCAAGAACCTGGGGAGAGACCATGTGTGCAGGCTAAGCAGCTTCTCCTGCTCCCCGTGCTCTCACCTCTCATGCTGTCTTCAGTGCAGAGAGATGGGTGAAGACTGGGAGCAAGTGAAGTGAATATCTAAGTAGTTAATGAGCCGGGGACACGTGGTGCTCCTGCCGCCCCGGATTCTTCAGCAGGGACCATTCCCTGCCACTTCTGTCCCCACTTCACTGCTGTCTCCCCCTCCCCAGCAACTGAGGATGCTAGAATGTTATATTCCCTTTATAAGACGCACCCCCACTTTCCTCCAAAACTTGGAGGAAAAAAAGTGCGTCTTATAAAAAAGGAAAAATACGGTAAATTGGTTAAAAATGATAGTGTCTAAAACCTATCTAAAAAAATTTTGACAGTCAGCCTCTGTGGCTCAAGAGGCTCACTGTCAATCTACCAAAGACAAGTGGGGCTCACAGAGCTGCTGGTTCAAAACACTAAAACATCAACATTTAATTTAAAACATATAAAAACATATTTAATAAAATCCCAATCAGAAGTATTTAAAAAATGTATTAAAAATGTGAAGATATAAGAATAAGAACATGATAAGATCATATATAAAACAGAAAAAATAAATTACTGATAAGGCAATATTATCTATAAAAGGGTGTCATTATGAAAATCATCAGCAAGATGGCAGTGTTCTGGATGCAGTTACCATAGCTACTCATGTTAAAGAGGACCTGTCACCAAACCAGGCATGGTGATCTAATTACAGCACTGGATGCAGCATGTCTGCAGCATGTCTGCAGCATGCAGACAAGGGGTCCTCCAGCAATTGAGCAGCCCTGTACCCCGAGATAATACACTTAGAAAACTTACATGCTACAGCCACTAAGGAGGTGGCTAGGGGCTGCAGCCAAGGGCAGATTCACACCCCCTGCATGTTTAATCTGCCCACCGCTGCCAATCATTCTCTCCCTGTCTGCAGCATTTAAACAGAGTTTTTTTTTTCTCTCTCCCAGAAAGTCTGTTAGCCCCGCCCCCTGAGGGGCAGGGCTAAACTGGAGAGAAAAAAACCCTCTGTTTAAATGCTGCAGACAGGGAGAGAATGATTGGCAGCGGTGGGCAGATTACACATGCAGGGGGTGTGAATCTGCCCTTGGCTGCAGCCCCTAGCCACCTCCTTAGTGGCTGTAGCATGTAAGTTTTCTAAGTGTATTATCTCGTTGTACAGGGCTGCTCAAGTGCTGGGGGACCCCTTGTCTGCATGCTGCAGACATGCTGCATCCAGTGCTGCAATTAGATCACCATGCCTGGTTTGGTGAAAGGTCCTCTTTAAATATACGGTGGTACCCTGCAGTGTAATTGTTCGCCACAGATGGCAGCAGATCAGCTCCTTTAACCCCTTCATGACCCAGCCTATTTTGGCCTTCCTGACCTGGCCATTTTTTGCAATTCTGACCAGTGTCCCTCTATGAGGTTATAACTCGGGAACGCTTCAACGGATCCTAGTGATTCTGAGATTGTTTTTTCGTGACATATTGGGCTTCATCTTAGTATTAAATTTAGGTCGATAATTTTTGCGTTTATTTGTGAAAAAATCAAAAATATGGCAAAAAGTTTGAAAATTTAGCAATTTTCAAATTTAGAATTTTTCTTCTGGTAAACTAGAGAGTTATGTGACACAAAATAGTTATGAAATAATATTTCCCACATGTCTACTTTACATCAGCACAATTTTGGAAAAAAAAAAAAATTTTGTTAGGAAGTTATAAGGGTTCAAAGTTCATGAGCAATTTTTCATTTTTCCACCAAAATTTACAAAACCATTTTTTTTGTGACCCCGTCACATTTGAAGTCTTTTTGAGGGGTGTACATGACAGAAAACACCCAAAAGTGACACCATTCCAAAAACTGCACCCCTCAAGCTACTCAAAACTACATTCAAGAAGATTATTAACCCTTCAACCTCTCATGCTGTCTTCAGTGCAGAGAGATGGGTGAAGACTGGGAGCAAGTGAAGTGAATATCTAAGTAGTTAATGAGCCGGGGACACGTGGTGCTCCTGCCGCCCCGGATTCTTCAGCAGGGACCATTCCCTGCCACTTCTGTCCCCACTTCACTGCTGTCTCCCCCTCCCCAGCAACTGAGGATGCTAGAATGTTATATTCCCTTTATAAGACGCACCCCCACTTTCCTCCAAAACTTGGAGGAAAAAAAGTGCGTCTTATAAAAAAGGAAAAATACGGTAAATTTTTGAGGTCTTTTTGAGGGGTGTACATGACAGAAAACACCCAAAAGTGACACCATTCCAAAAACTGCACCCCTCAAGCTACTCAAAACTACATTCAAGAAGATTATTAACCCTTCAGGTGCTTCACAGGAACTAAGCAAATTGGAAACAAAAAAATGGATATTTTAATTTTTCTAACAAAAATGTTCTTTTAGCCTCAATTTTTTCATTTTCACATAGGCAACAAGATAAAATGGATCCTAAAATTTGTTGGGCAATTTCTCCTGAGTATATCGATACCTCATATGTGATCATAAACCACGGTTTGGGCGCACGGCAGGGCTCTGAAGGGAAAGAGCGCAATTTGACTTTTGGAGCTAATTTTCCATTCAAAAAGTGAAATGGCGCTCCTTCACTTCTAAGCCCTGCCGCGCGTCAAAACAGTGGTTTATGACCACATATGAGGCATCGGTGTACTCAGGAGAAATTGCCCAACAAATTTTAGGATGAATTTTATCCTGTTACCCATGCGAAAATGAAAGAATTGAGGCTAAAAGAACATTTTTGTGAAGAAAAAGTACTTTTTCCATATTCACAGATCAATTTGTAAAGCATGTGGGGGTTAAAAATGCTCACCACCCATCTAGATAAGTTCCCTGGGGGGTCTAGTTTCCAAAATGGGGTCACTTGTGGGGGAGCTCCAAAGCTTAGGCACACAGGGGCTCTCCAAACGCGACATGGTGTCCGCTAACAATTTGAATGGAAAATCACCTCAAATTGTTAGCGGACACCATGTCGCATTTGGAGAGCCCCTGTGTGCCTAAACATTGGGGCTCCCCCACAAGTGACCCCATTTTGGAAACTAGACCCCCCAGGGAACATATCTAGATGCATTGTGAGCACTTTGAACCCCAGGTGCTTCACAAATTGATCCGTAAAAATTAAAAAAGATAATTTGTGTGGAATAAAAAGTATTTTTACCTCATTACGGATCAGTTTGTGAAGCACCTGGGGATTCAAAGTGCTCACTATGCATCTAGATAGGTTCCTTGGGGGGTCTAGTTTCCAAAATGGGGTCACTTGTGGGGGAGCTCCAATGTTTAGGCACACAGGGGCTCTCCATACGCGACCTGGTGTCCGCTAACAATTCCAATTGTTGGCAAACACCAGGTTGCGTATGGAGAGCCCCTGTGTGCCTAAACATTGGAGCTCCCCCACAAGTGACCCCATTTTGGAACCTAGACCCCCAAGGAACCTATCTAGATGCACAGTGAGCACTTTGAACCCCCATGTGCTTCACAAATTGAGCCGTATAAATGAATAAAGAAACGTTTTGTGAAAAACATACTAGTCTAGTAGTTGCAATTCGCAGCATAGGGGACCCAAAACATTTTGGGTCTCTCCATGCTGAGGATTCCAGCCCCCTAGCTGCCAAGTTGTACCTGGCTGGCAACCAAAAATACAGCAAAGCCTATTTTTTTTTATTTCTAGAATTATTTCTAGAAAAAAAATGACATAGGGCTCCGCCATATTTTTGGTCCAGCCAGGTACAACTTGGCAGCTACGGACTGCCACCAGCCCCCAGCTGCCTCGTCATACCTGGCTGGAACCAAAAATACAGCGAAGCCTATTTTTTTTTTATTTCTAGAATTATTTCTAGAAAAAAAATGACATAGGGCTCCGCCATATTTTTGGTCCAGCCAGGTACAACTTAGCAGCTACGAACTGCCACCCACCCCAGCTGCCTCGTCATACCTGGCTGGAACCAAAAATACAGCGAAGCCCATTTTTTTTTTTAATTTCTAGAACTAATCCTAGAAAAAAAATTACGTGGGGCTCCGCCATATTTTTGGTCCAGCCAGGTACAACTAGGCAGCTGGGGGCTGGAATCCTCAGCATAGTGAGGCCCAAGCGTTCTGGGCCCCCCATGCTGTGAATTGCAGCCCGCAGCCGCCCCAGAACATGGCGCATTCATTGAAGCGCCATTTTCTGGCGCTGTACCCATGCTCTTCCAGTTGCCCTGGTGCCGGTGGCTAACTGGGTAATAAAGGGGTTAATGCCAGCTTTTTATTGGCAGCTGGCACTAAGCCCGAGATTCATAATATAGGGCCAATGTTAGACCCGCCATTAGGAATCTCTGGTAAATAGTCAGAAAATACACACAGAGAAAAATCTTTTTATTTGAAAAAAAACACAAACAAAATTCGGACTCCATCTTTATTATAAAGATCCGACGTAGTCCACAACGAAGATCCCACGACGCTCGATCGCCTCCGACGTAGTCCACAACGAAGGTCCCACGACGCTCGATCACCTCTGCTACATCCAGAGACTGCAGCAAGGGATCAAGTGTCCTCTTGTTGTAGTTTCTGGGGTCAGAGTCATGGTGCACGGTACGGCAGATCATTGCCATACAGTGCACCATGACTGACCCCAGTGACTACAAGAGGACACTTGATCCTTTGTTGTAGTCTCTGGGGTCACAGTCATGAAGTACTGTATGGCAATTATCTGCCGTGCCGTGCTTCATGACTGTGACCCCAGAGACTACAACAAGGTATCAAGCGTCCTCTTGTTGTAGTCTCTGGGGTCAGAGTCATGGTGCACGGTACGGCAGATCATTGCCATACAGTGCACCATGACTGACACCAGTGACTACAACAAGAGGACACTTGATCCTTTGTTGTAGTCTCTGGGGTCACAGTCATGAAGTACTGTTATGGCAGTTATCTGCCGTACCGTGCTTCATGACTGTGACCCCAGAGACTACAAGGGATCAAGCGTCCTCTTGTTGTAGTCTCTGGGGTCAGAGTCATGGTGCACGGTACGGCAGATCATTGCCATACAGTGCACCATGACTGACACCAGTGACTACAACAAGAGGACACTTGATCCTTTGTTGTAGTCTCTGGGGTCACAGTCATGAAGTACTGTATGGCAATTATCTGCCGTACCGTGCACCATGACTCTGACCCCAGAGACTACAACAAGAGGACACTTGATCCTTTGTTGTAGTCTCTGGGGTCAGTCATGGTGCACTGTATGGCAATTATCTGCCGTACCATGCTTCATGACTGTGACCCCAGAGACTACAACAAGGGATCAAGCGTCCTCTTGTTGTAGTCTCTGGGGTCAGAGTCATGGTGCACGGTATGGCAGATCATTGCCATACCGTGCACCATGACTGACACCAGTGACTACAACAAGAGGACACTTGATCCCTTGTTACACACATGCACCCATCCATCCACGCATCCATGCACGCACCCATGCGCCCATCCATCCACGCACCCATGCGCCTATCCATCCACACACCCATCTATCTTTGCACCCACGCTCCCATGCACGCACCCATGCTCCCATGCACACACCCATGCGCCCATCCATCCACGCACCCATGCGCCCATCCATCCACGCACCCATGCGTCCATCCATCCACGGACCCATGCGTCCATCCATCCATGCACCCATGCGTCCATCCATCCATGCACGCACCCATGCGCCTATCCCTCCACGCACCCATCCATCTTTGCGCCCATGCACGCACCCATGCGCCCATGCATGCGCCCATGCACGCACCCATGCGCCCATGCACGCACCCATGCGCCCATGCACGCACCCATGCATCCACCCATGAACATGCACACATACACATACACACACAAACACACACACAAACACACACACACACACACACACACACACACATACTTACCTCTCTCAAGATCCTCCAGTGAGGAGGAGGAGCCTGGGAGAAAAGGAGGAGCGCCACACCGAGGAGCCGCGGCACCACGGAGGACGACGGAGGACGGGTGAGAGGGGACACGGGGGGGAGGGGGCACTAGGGCACCAGGGCACCCGGGGCAGGAGGGTTGCGGGGCACTAGGCACCCACCGGCGCCAGACCGCGCCGGTGCCTGCACCGGCTCCTGCAGCAGCGCCGGCATGCGGCAGGCTGCTGAGAGGGGATCGGTGCCGGTGCCCGGTGGTGGGTGGGGGGGTTAGCTTGGAGTCGGAGGGGCTGAGGAGGGGGAGGGCACCCGCGCACCCACCCCTCCAAGCCTGATTGGAGAAATCCAATCAGATTTGGAGGGGAGAATCGCTCTGATTGGCAGTTCAGTTTAAACTGCCAATCAGAGCGAATTCAGCGACGAGGGGGAAATAGCCACCCCCCCAGGACAAAGTACAGGTCCTCATGTTCCCGCGGCACCAGTGACATGTCACCGGCTCCGATCACCGGTGCCGCGGGAACGCGATCCTGCCATGACGTCGTGGGACGTCACAGGTCGGGAACGCATCGACTTCTATGACGTCCCACGACGTCACAGGTCGTGAAGGGGTTAAAGGGATCCTGTCACCTCCAAAATGCCTCCTAAGCTAGCAAAACGTCCCTGCAGCATCCCATCACTAGTATATAATTACCCTGGCACACTAGTTATTTAGGACAATGATGATCAGGAAACGTCAACTCAGACTATCAAAGTTTTATTAACCCCATTACGACCAATGACGAGTTTAGCCGTCATGAAAAGATGTCAGTTCCCGCATCATGACGGCTAAACTCGTCATGGCTTTGAACTGTCACTGTTTCTAAACAAACAGTGACAGCTCAAATCTAACAGCTATCAGTAACAGCTAAGGGTCAGGGGCAGAGGTGTGGGGACCCTTCTTACTGGTCCCCACACTCAGAGCGATGTGCATGATCTCTGCAGGAGCAGGGCTGTCAGCTGTGCCCGGCTCCTGCAATCATCCCCTGCTTGTGCCCACTCTCCTGCCTCCCGGTCTCCTCCGTCCTCTCCCCGCTGTGTCCGCATCCCCTCCGCTCATTTCCCCTTACCTCCGCTGTGTCTGGCTCATCCCCCCCTGTCCCCTGCTGTTTCTGGCTTGCCCCTCCCCCCCCGCACTCATCCCTCTTGTGCCCTCGCTGTGTCCGGCCCCCCCCCGCTCATCCCCCTGTCCCCTGCTGTGTCTGGGCCCCCCACGCTCATCCCCCCTGCCCCCTGCTATGTCCGCTCCCCCCCTCCTGCCGCTCATCCCTCTTGCCCCCGCCCTGTCCCGGGTTCCCCGCTGTCCCCTGCTGTGTCTGGGCGCCACCGCCGGTGACCGGCGGGAGGAGGTGATCACCAACCCGATGATCACCTCTTCCTCCCCACTTACTCCAGCTCACCTCCTCTTGCTGTCGCCGGTGCCGCCGCCGCCTCCAGCTTGCCTCCTCCTGCTGACGCCTCCTCTCACCGCCGCACTTACCGCCGCTCATCCTTCCGACCTGACGTCCGGTAAGACACCCTGCATGATCCCCTGCATGGGGATCCCTGATCCCCCATCCCCCTGCATGGGGATCCCCGATTCCCCCCAATCCCCCTGCATGGGGATCCCCGATTTCCCCCCAATCCCCCTCATGGGATCCCCCCATCCCTGCATGGGATCCCCGATTCCCCCCCCCCATCCCCCTGCATGGGGATCCCCGATTTCCCCCCCCCCATCCCCCTGCAGGGGGATCGAACTGCAGAAAGAGATCTGACAGCTCAGGGTCAGTGATCCAGTGGATCACTGCGCCCAAGTTGTCAGATCGCACTCTGCAGCTTGTTCTCCATGCAGGGGAATCCTGAGCTGCAGAAAGCGATCTGACAGCTCGAGCGCAGTGATCCACTGCACAGTGATCCGGGCTTTCAGACCACTGCCCTGAGCTGTCAGATTGCTTTCTGCAGGTCAATCCCCATGCAGGGGGATCAGGCGCAGTGATCCACTGTGTGGATGCAGGGGGATCGTGCTGCAGTGAACTAATCTGACAGTCCTGGCACAGTGATCCATTATGGGGCTGTCAGGTCACTTCACTGCAACGTCGGGTCACCTGACCCAAGCCTCAGAGATCATGTGATCTCTGAGACTTGGGTTTGCACAGTGATGCTGCACTGTATGGCAATGATCTGCCATACAGTGCACTATCACTACGACACCAGAGACTGCAACAAGAGGACACGTGATTCCTTTGCTGCAGTCTCTGGATCCATAAAAATGAAAAAGCACTTTTTTTTTCCCACAAAAAGTTTCTTTTTTCATTTTTATGGATGAATTTCTGAAGCATCTGGGGTTTCAAAGTGCTCACTATGCATCTAGATACGTTCCTTTGGGGTCTAGTTTCCAAAATGGGGTCACTTGTGGGCGAGCTCCAATGTGGAGACACACTGGGCCCTCCAAACGCGACATGGTGTCCGCTAACATTTTGAGCTGATTTTCCATTCAAATTGTTAGGGGACACCATGTCGCGTTTGGAGGGTCCCGGTGTGTCTCCACATTGGAGCTCCCCTACAAGTGACCCCATTTTGGAAACTAGACCCCCAAAGGAACGTATCTAGATGCATAGTGAGCACTTTGAAACCCCAGATGCTTCAGAAATTCATCCATAAAAATGAAAAACATTTTTTTTTCACAAATTTCTTTTTGCCTACATTTTTTCAGTTTCACATGGGCAAAGGGATAAAATACATCCCAAAATTTGTTGGGCAATTTCTCCTGAGCACACCAATACCTCACATGTGGTCATAAGCCACTGTTTGGGCGCACGGCAGGGCTCAGAAGTGAAGGAGCGCAATTTCTCTTTTTGAGCGGAAAATTGGCTCCAAAATTCAAATTGCGCTCCTTCCCTTCCGAGCCCTGCTGTGCCCCCAAACAGTGGTTTATGACCACATATGAGGTATCGGTGTACTCAGGAGAAATTGCCCAACAAATTTTAGGATCCATTTTATCCTGTTGCCCATGTGAAAATGAAAATATTGAGGGTAAAAGAACATTTTTGTTACAAAAATGAAAATGTCCATTTTTTCCTTCAACTTTATTTTAGTTTCTGTGAAGCACCTGAAGGGTTAATAATCTTCTTGAATGTAGTTTTGAGTAGCTTGAGGGGCGCAGTTTTTGGAACGGTGTCACTTTTGGGTGTTTTCTGTCCTGTACACCTCTCAAAGGGACTTCAAATGTGATGTGGTCACTAAAAAAATGGTTTTGTAAATTTTGCTGGAAAAATTAATAATTGCTGATGGACTTTGAACCCTTATAACGTCCTACCAAAATTTTTTTTTTCTTCCAAAATTGTGCTGATGTGAAGTAGACATGTGGGAAATGTTATTTGAAACATCATTTTTATTGTTTTCAACACATAAAAGAAGAAAACTACATTAATAATCATAGTATAAAGTGAGTCAGAGACAGATATTAGTCATTACAGTGTCCAAAGAAAGACTTAAAAAAATAGTTACATTCTTGTAGTCAGATCTCTATCCCCTCTCACACTATCAGAATAATCCTCCTAATTCTTCTTCGAGGTGCTTAAAGTAACAAAAATACACGAACACAAAGAAAACAATTAAGTTTTGCTAATTTTCAGCCTGGAAGGCTAGTTATCAAAAACCAGAATATTTTACTTTAACTTATGTCTCTGAGAGTCACGTATCTATTATGTGAGTAAATTCGTCTCAATAGAGTATAGAAATACCAGAAATGTGGTGGTTCCGAATATCTTTTCTTTTCCCCATAGTTGTCAAATTGTTTTTAGTCTACCCAGTGTGCCATTAAGATCTTCCAAAGCATACCATGACGATTTTTTATAGGGCAGCATGAACGTTTTAATGTCTGCATCACTCAGTTCCCCTTCTATATAGGGTCTCCACTTCCTAAAAAATTTTCCCGCCAGTTTATCTGTGTTCCTCAGTGTTTCTAGGGACTCTAGGTCCAGAACTTTTCTTAAGGAGTCACGTACCATACCCAGTCCAGTCCCGGGGCGTGGTCCCCGAGCCAACCCTGGAGGAGCAGTCTCTTTGCCACCATAATAATTGTGTGAAATAAGATATGTAAATTACTTCCACTCTCCTCCCCCTCCCTGAAGTGGAACAGCCACAACATAGGGTTCAAACCGTCTTTCATATGAAGCATTCTTGAAGTCATATCTCTAACCTCAACCCAAAATGCCTTTGATTTCTCGCAGGATCACATCCCATGCTCCAAGTCCGTCCCATGCATTTTGCATTTGGGGCAGTGAGTCATCCGCCCAGGATTGCTAAGAGTAGGCGGTATATTAAATCCCTGCACCGTCCCATGCATGAGACGGAATTGGGAGTCTCTCCATCTTTTGTTCGTTATAAATTTTCTAACTAGTCTCCAGCCTTCCAAAATGTTTTGCGATAAATCCGGGTCCTTTAGATGTTTTTTCCACTTGGAAAACAGTTTCTCTGAACAAAGTGGCCTGAGTGTGCTCTGTAGTTTCCCATATATATGAGATATCGTTGTGTCATTACCCCCCAACGCCAAGAGGTCGTCCCATAGAGAGTGGGTTAATTCTCCAGAGATATCATCTAGGTTAGATCTGAGGAAGCCTAAAACCTGACGGCACTGTAGAACATGTGTTCCAGAGAAATCAAATTTTGCTAAAATCTCTTCACCCATCATCCATCGCTTTTCATCTCTGTGTATGAGATCAGCAACCCTCATTATCCCTTTCGCTCTCCATATTCTAAATAGAGAATTTTCATGACCTGATTTGAAGGCCGGACAGGCCCAAAGATTTAAACCCTTAGAAATTTTCCAGGAAAGGCGCATTTTCTTTCTCACTGCCTTCCAAGTTGATATCGTATCTCTGCATATAGTAGTGTTTTTGATGCTTGATGGAAGGTGTGAGGCACCGCCGGCATGATCCTCATGGCCGGGGCGCGTCACATGCAGGATCGAGGTATGATCCTGTGCACACTGGCCGGTTTGACTGATACTGCTGTGTGAGCCAACTTTGAGACACAGGGTTTCATGAGCCTAATGAGCGGCAGTGAGAGTGGGATGAGATTGAGGAAGCCCTAAGGAATGTAAGGGCTGAGTGCTGACAACCCGGAACACAGGGAGTTAACCTGTGCTGTGTGAAAGGCTGATTATCAGCAGCTAAGGGGGTGTGTCCATGTGGGAGTGGCTGGCACGATAAGAGCCGGCCACCTGAGTGATTGAGAGATTGATCCTGGAAGATTAGAGCCATTTTCAGCCAGACCTCAGCCTGAGAGGATGTGGGCTGATTACCAGCCTGAGAGCTGAGCAGAGCCAGTCTGTGTGAGGGACTGGTGAATGCAAGTACATGCCGCCATGATTGAGATGGTGAAGGGAGCAGGCTAGCTCCATGCCGGTGCCAAGGGCCGGGGTCGTGAGCACCTGGTGGGGAAGCCGTGGCTGAACCCAGTGGAGACTGGTCCGGGCGTGGTTCCCTACACGTCCGGGAAAGGAGCCTTGGGGGACGCTTGGTGGACCCGTTATACAGGTAGCGAGACCCGGATCCGTGCCCGGTAAGACAGCGGTTCCCGTGTAACGGAGGGAGCTGTGTGTGTGATTAATGCCAGGCGGGCATAGACCGCCTTTAGGTCCGAGTCAGAGTGCTCAGTTAAAGGACCTGATGAATCCGAACGTGTTTAAACTATGTGTATTAGGGCTTAGGTAATGGCCCTGAATGAGAGATGATGACCTATGTAAGACCCATGTATAATCATGTGGAGAGACAGTGACCCAGCTGGTATGGATGATGTTGGAGGCGTTCCGTCCTTGGGACGAGAGGGAGGCTTGCCCTGCTGCATGCAGAGGGTACCTGATCCCTCAACCACGACCTCTAATGGTGTGGGTGTGCCTGTGGTGCCAGAGACAGGGGTAATAGGGCTCCTAGTAGGTATCGGATGTGGTTCCCGTGTACTATGGTTTGCCAATCCCTGTAATGGGCCATGGAGGGGCCACAGTCCATGGATGTGGGCTGTGAGCAGGTGTGTGATCCATGGACGCTTGAATGATGGATCACATACGGTGTGTAAGGTCCCGGTCAGGCAGGATTCCTGACTACGGGTGAATGTATATCATCATGCTGGGGTGACTAAAGCCAGGCGGCAGGTACCGCCATTGGGACCCACAGGGCCCGTTGAGGCGTATGTAACGAAGGTCAGAAGCAGGGGTTAGAAGGGCTCCCGTACTGGGTAACGCGTGGTTAGGCCTGAGGCCGCAGCCCCACGGGTTACTAGGGTTTGCCAATCCCTGTTATGAACCCGGAAGGGTCATCATCGTACTGTAACGTATGTATAGTGTAAGTAGGCCGGAGGCCGTAGCCACCACGGGAGCTGTTAGTAGAGCTCCAATGGGGACAGAGATGGTTACAGGTGCCGGGTTACTATGAGACGTTATGTGCAATATAAGTGTTATGTGATGTTAAATGTAAATGTATGGTGTATTTATGATGTAAAGTGTTGTTAATCAATGTGCTATGTGTCAAACATGCTACCCGGGTTCTGTTATTATATGTGAAAATAAACGGGTAGACATTGGTTAACTTATAAACACGTGTTCTTGTCGTTTTGCAAGCGGGTTCCCCGGTTGCTGCCTCACAAAGGCTAGCTAATGGGGAGTGTAGGAGTGAAGGTAAATCCCAGGGACTTGACAACTCTCCCTCCAACCCAATGTCCGAGTATCTATTGGTGTTATAGACCCAATCTAACACATTTCGCAATATACATGCCTGATTATAGCCCTTGACATCCGGGAGTCGAAGACCGCCCTCTAATTTTGGCTGTATTAGAGTGTTGAAGGCTATTCTTGGTTTTTTTACCTCTCCATAGAAATTTTGAGAATATTGATTCTCCTAATGTCTACGTGTTTTAGTAACAAAGGGATCGTCTGGAGCGGATAGAGCAATCTTGCGAAACTTCTCATCCTGACAAGGTGTCCCCTGCCCAAGAGCGACAAGGGTAGATTTCTCTATACGTCCAGCTCTTTTTCAATTTTAGTTATGATCGGGGTGAAGTTTAATCTGTATATCTGACCCGATGATTTAGCTAGATAAATACCCAGGTATTTGATGCTATCTTTCATCACTTTCAACCCAAAGAACTTGTCGGAACTTAAAGATTTCGTCTTCCCCTTAATGAATAGGATCTCGCATTTCTCTCTATTTAGTCGCAAGCCTGAGTACTTGCCCAGTCTGTCAATATCCGAAATATAGAAGGGAGATCTCTGTCTGGGTTTTGTACAAACAAAATAATATCGTCTGCAAATAGTGCCAGTCTCTCTTCTTTTTTACCTACTTTTATTCCTTCATAGGGACTACAGGACTCGAGATATAATGCAAGGGGTTCAATCGCTAGATTAAAGAGGAGAGGGGACAGGGGGCAGCCTTGACGGGTACCCTTTTCTAATTTAAAAGTGTCCGAGAGAAAACCAGGTGTGCTAACACAAGCTTTCGGTTGAGCATATAGAGCCTGCAGAAACTGGCGAAAGGGGCCCATCAAATCAACGGAATCTAGCACCTTATCCAGCCATGACCACCTAACATTATCAAATGCTTTTTCGGCATCTAGGGTGATCATGGCTGGATTTCCTTCCCCATTTTCAGTCCGTCTCCCCACCACATCCAATAGTAACATCGCCTTCCTTATGTTAGTGGCGGTCAAGCGTCCTTTAATGAAACCAGATTGGTGGGGTGCGATCAATTTTGGTAATATTTGTGCTAATCTGTCGGCCAATAATTTGGATAGAATTTTTAGGTCTTGGTTAATGAGGGAGATGGGTCTATAACTTGCTGGGTCTGTCGGGGGTCTACCTGGTTTGGGAATTAACTTTATATGAGCCATATTCATTCTATCCGGGATTGGGTAGCCCTGAAGAAAGGAGTTAAAAAGATCCTTGAGGACTGGTGAGATTTGTTCCCTTAAAGCTTTGAAGAAGGCCCCATTATAGCCATCAGGACTGGGTGCTTTGTCCGGGTTTAGTGACCTAATGATGTGTTCTATTTCCTCTACTGAGATGGGACTATTGAGGAATTGGGCGTCTTCCGTAGATAATTTGGGTAGTTTGAGCGAATGTAGCCACGAATCTTCGCCTAAGTTAGTGTCACCCACCACTTTGTAAATTGAGGCAAAATACTTCCCCAATGCTTGTACAAGGTCTTTCGGATCCGACAACGTATTCCCATGTTTATCAATGATCGTCTTAATTGGCTTGGACACTAGTCTGCCTTTAGCTAAACGAGCCAGCAATCGACCCGCTTTGTCGCCAAATCTGTGCAAGTCTAGCTCTAGTCTGTTCCTATATAGAGTCTCCCGTCTCTCTGCCCATATATCAAATTCCTTTTTAGCTATCAACCAAGACTCCCTGTCCCCATTGGACATAGTGTGTTTATATAGAGAATAAGCCCCCCTCACTGTTACGCTGGCTTTTAAGTATTGTTCTTTAATCTTCTTTTTCAATCTCAAACTACCGTATATACTCGTGTATAAGCCGACCCCCCTACTTTTGCCCCAAAAATCTGGAAAAACCTATTGACTCGTGTATAAGCCGAGGGTGGACCCCAGCACAGGTATACAGCCCCCAGCAGTGTGGTATACAGGGCCCCCCCCCAGTGGTATACAGGCCTCCCCAGTGGTAGTATACAGCAGCCCCAGTGGTAGTATAGAGCAGCCCCAGCAGCCCCAGCGGTAGTATAGAGCAGCCCCAGCAGCCCCAGCGGTGGTATACAGCAGCCCCAGTAATCCAGGGCCCCCCCAGCCTTGCTCCGGTAACCTGTAAAGTAAAATATACTTATCACTGTCCCGCTGCCGTCCGCGCGCCCGCCGCTGCCAACATCGGGATCCTCCATCTTCATGCGTCTTCTTCCGGCTTCCTGTGTTCGGCGCCGGCAATGACGTCATTGCCTGCGATGAACGGAGGAAACCGGAAGAAGACGCATGAAGATGGAGGATCCCGATGTCGGCAGCGGCGGGCGCGGACGGCAGCGGGACAGTGATAAGTATATTTTACTTTACAGGTTACCGGAGCAAGGCTGGGGGGGCCCTGGATTGCTGGGGCTGCCGTATTGACTCGCGTATAAGCCGAGGGGGGTACTTTTCAGCCCAATTTTTGGGCTGAAAAACTCGGCTTATACGCGAGTATATACGGTATATGCCATAATGTTACCCCTGAGTACTGTCTTTGCTGTCTCCCAAAAGAGAGAGGGGTCAGAGCGGTGTCCCCGTTATGGGCTGAGATGTCTGTCCACCACTCACCGAGGCATTTAACAAAATTATCCTCTCTAACTAGAGTATCTGGGAATCTCCATAGATAGTCCGTCCCTTTCTGATATGTATCTCTCATTCCCATGACTATTGGGCTGTGATCAGATATGACCATGCTCTCAACCACGGCCTCCTCCACCCTCTGAAAAGTCAGGGGCGTGGCAAAAAACATGTCCAGCCTAGACCAGGATTTATGAGCGTGAGAGTAATGAGTATACTCTCTGTCAAGGGGGTGGAGCGAGCGCCAAATATCGTGCATGTTACATTGGTTAAACAGGTCTTACAGGAAATGAACCCCACGGTCAGATGCCGTCCCCGGATCAGTGGGTCGAGTGTGTGAGCTGTGTCGTCTATCCTCCTCTTCATTGAGTACCATGTTGAAGTCTCCCCCTACTATTCTAATATTATGTTGATCAGTCATTAAGTGAGATTGTAATTTCTGGAGGAATGGCTTTTGCGCTACGTTGGGGGCATAAATGTTATATATGCTGTAAGTGTCTTTATGCATTTGGAGATTCAGATGAATCATTCTGCCCCCTTGGTCTGCATTAGAGGATAGGACTGTGTGTGCTAAAGCTCTATTAATCATGAGGACTACTCCAGCTTTTCTATTGATCGCACCAGATCCATAAATGTCTCCTACCCACATTTTCTTTAGTCTGAAAAAGTCGTCAGACGTCAGGTGGGTCTCCTGGAGCATGACCACATCCGCACGCAATCGCTTAAGATGTCGGAGGACCATCATTTGCTTCGCCGGGGAGCGCAGCCCCTTCACATTCCAAGAGACCCACCTAACCATGATCGTGAAATATAGTTAAGTTTGTCAGAGGGATCACCTGGTACGTTGGAGTGTTGCAATTGCTTTGGGAATTACTGTATAAAACGCAAATAGGTGTATTCGGAAAAAAACACAGTTGTTATCATCTCAGACATTGATGCACTCCATACTCCACTAAACGTTTCTTTAGAACTCTCTTTCCCCTTTCACTAAACCTCTCCCTCTTCATGACGTAGTCAAGTGACTTCTCTTTTTTCCTTTCTGAGATCAGGCGCATCCGCTCCTAACCCGCCACATATGTATATTCGTAGAAATAGAGTAAGATAAAATTAAATCGGCCAACCATCCTCAAGCCAACGATCCCCCCTTCCCCCCCCCCCAAACTTATCAACTATTGCATTCAAATGGTCCAATTCAGACAGAGAAACTATCACATTCCCCCAAATCGTGCGTATAGCTATAACTCAGGACATATTTTATTTTGAGGACTGGAATACCTAAGAAAAAAAAAAAAAAAATTTTTAAATAACTAAATAAAACATATAGGACTTATTCGTAGGATGATATTATACTTCACATAGACATCACGTCAACGACTTTTCCCTCTTCTTCACCGTCTTTCATTGTCGACCAATTGCAATGTCGACTTTGAAGTTGGAAGTCACATCAGATGCTCCGCGAATGGGTTAGGTCACGCTGGTTTTTTCTTATTCTCTCGTGGACGATTGTCGCTGCTGTCTCGGTGTTGAAGCTTTCGTCGCTCCTTCTCCGAGGGCAGAGTCCGATCGTAGTCTGTAGGACCTAACGGAGTCCTGGCTTAGGTCAGTTGGGATGTCCATCCGTCTCGGGCTGTCTGATCCTCCAGATCTAGGTGATGCGTTGTTTTTCATGATCTCCGCCATTGCCTCGTCCGGAACGGTAAAAGACAATAACACTCCTTCTGGCGAGCGGAATTTTAGGGTGGCAGGATAGTTTAACTGAAACCTAATATTTCTCTTGTATAGAATTGTGCACACCTCGCTGAAGGCTCTCCTGCGCCTTGTCACTTCGATAGAATAGTCCGCAAAAACCAGAATTTTGTTTCCCAGAACCACGAGAGGGTGTCTTTTAGCTTTGTACACCCGTAAGATTTCCTCTTTGTCTCTATGGTTTAGGTACTTGGCGATAGCGTGGCGGGCTTTGTTAGTGTCCCTCCCTCGTGCGGCGCTGCTAACTTCCCCTTCTCTCTGTGATTCTCTGAGTGGGCCGATTCTATGGGTGCGTTCGGTTTTGCATCTGTGCGTTAAGCCCAGCGCTTTGGGCAATTCCACCTCAAAGATCTCCAGCTGATTTAGAGACACTGATTCAGGGAGGCCCACAATTTTTAAGTTACTGCGGCGTGAACGATTCTCAATATCATCAAGTTTGTTTAGGGCGAAGTCGTTTTGTTTTTGAAGAATCTGTAGCTGATGTTCCAGATCTGATACCTTGTCCTCTCCTGAGGAAATTCTGGTTTCAGCCTCATGGAGTTGTTGGTCATGAGTGTCAATTTTAGCCTTCATCTCCTGAGTGAATGCTGACACAAAGTCTGATATGGCTTGTTTAAAGTCATCTGCCAAATAATGGGCCAACTCCTTGGCTAGAGATTTAAAGTCTTGCTGGTGAAATGCAGGGCTTTGTGCGAATAGTTCTGTGCTGCGTACATCACCATCTTCCCTCCTATCCTGCTGCTGGGTAAACTGCTGGGAGCCCTGCTGGGAAAGCTGCTGGGACCTGTCTGTGAGCTTGTGCCCTCCTACCATCTTGCCTCCTCCTGGGCTAAGATTGTGCCCCTCCATTTCTTCCTCCATATCCCCTCGGCTCTCTGATGGGAGGATTTCTTCCTCATCCTGCCCCCTCAGGCTCTGGGAAGCCGCCATGGCCGTTTTCGCGCCATTGTGCTCTGCCCCCTGCACGCGCGCGGCCAAGTCTTTGTCCCCGCTTCTAGTTACGTACCGGTCCATCGTGGCCGTGACCGGCGCCGGCGGTCCCGCTCTGTTAGCGGACATTGTGGGGAGGGTATTTGGACGTCGGTGGCCCTAGGATGAGGCTTAAAGTCTGTGGCGGGCTGCGGAGCTTCTCCTACACGCGACCGCTCATCCAGGCGCCGGAACCGGAAGTGGGAAATGTTATTTATTAACTATTTTGTGTCACATAACTCTCTGGTTTCGCAGAATAAAAATTAAAAATGTGAAAATTGCGAAATTTTAAAAATATTTGCCAAATTTTTTTTCACAAATAAACGCAAAAATTATCAACCTATATTTAATACTAACATAAAGCCCAATATGTCACGAAAAAACAATCTCAGAATCACTAGGATTCGTTGAAGCGTTCCAGAGTTATTACCTCATAAAGGGAGAGTGGTCAGAATTACAAAAAATGGTCTGGTCATTAAGCTGCAAAGTGACTCGGTCCTTAAGGGGTTAAACAAAAATGTAGCTCTGTCTTTAGCAGAAGATACAGGAGCTGTGGCAGTGTGTACAAAATAAAACAAAAACAACAGTCAGTTCTTGACCTATAGTACTGGGAAATCAAAAACAATCCTAACATAAAGTGGTTAAAGGGAACCAACCACCCCCAATGACCCCCCCGGACTATTAATATTGGTCCCTACACACAGCACATACATGTGCTGCAATGATTTTTGCTAAAAAAAACGGTTTTTAAAACTTGAGATAATGCTTTTTAAAGTTTAAAACGAATGGACGGATGGGCGGTACTTATCTGTTTGAAAAGCCGGGTTGCATCTGTCAGTCATCCCCCCCGTGTCCCGCAGCAGCAGTAACGTCCAGCCCTTTGCAGCGTCACAGCCCTGTGCACGGGCTCGCATGCCCGTGCACACGTCATCATCTACAGCCGGGAAGCGAGCGCGCGCTCTGACTTCCACAGCCGAGCGCAGGAAGTCAGAGCGCGCGCTCGCTTCCCGGCTGTAGATGATGACGTGTGCACGGGCATGCGAGCCCGTGCACAGGGCTGTGACGCTGCAAAGGGCTGGACGTTACTGCTGCTGCGGGACACGGGGGGGATGACTGACAGATGCAACCCGGCTTTTCAAACAGATAAGTACCGCCCATCCGTCCATTCGTTTTAAACTTTAAAAAGCATTATCTCAAGTTTTAAAAACCGTTTTTTTTAGCAAAAATCATTGCAGCACATGTATGTGCTGTGTGTAGGGACCAATATTAATAGTCCGGGGGGGTCATTGGGGGTGGTTGGTTCCCTTTAAGGAAAGTACAATTTACTAGAGACATTCAGCTGCAGATTTAATTATTGCATAACGTACAGTCGGGTATATATACCCGTATATCTCAGCCTGTTACCATAAATTATTTACAGTGGTTAGTGATAAGTCTACCAAGATAAAGTGTTGTCTCAGAGAAGAAAAAGAAAAGGATCTTTTCCATTCATGTTTGTATGCTAAAAAAATGCCAGAAGGGGAAAAGTACCCCAGGGGCCAGACCCATTGTGTGTTAAAAAGTGAGAAGTGACATGGTATAGGGTTATTACCTGTGATCAGGAGAGGCACGGAATTTAGTGTGACCTCCTGTATTATGGGAGTGTACTGTACCTATAATTAGATAGCAGGCTATAATGTAAACTATAAGACCACCAGTAAAGGGTTAAAGGGATCATGCAAAAATAAATAAATGCTACCTATGTTAGTGGTGTGGGATAAAGTATCCACTTGTGGCCACTCATATCAGGCCAAAAATGGCCAGTGATTTATGCTGTTGGCAGGAAAAGAGAGATCAATCAATACTGGTAGTCTAGGAATATTTGTATCCTAATACAGTGGTAGTGTTCTAATAGATACCTTTAGGGCTGAAGGGTTAACGAAGGAGATTAGTTTCTAAAAAATATAATGCAAATGGTTACTGACAGATTCAGGCATAGAGGAAGGGGTTAACAGTGTGCAGATCGATGATACTATACCTCCGTGTGGCTGGGCGGCTGGTGCATGAGTGGCAGTGAGCACTGGGGAATCGCGCCCTTATGACGCGGAACGGCGGGACTAAGCCGGCCTGCTTCCGGTAATTGGAACGCAGGTATCCGGCAGTGGCTGATTTTTGTTTAGTCCCAAACCTTGAATAGAGAATTTGGTTTTAGCATCATCACTAGGTGTAACAAATATAACAAAAATATCAGGAAGGTTTTGAATAGACACTGGCACATACTACAGAGTGATCCTTTTTTGAGTAATATTCTCCCTCCCAAACCTAGAATAACTTTCCGCAGGGCTCTAAACATAAAGGGAATAATAGCACCAAGTTGTCTAAACAAAAATCAGCCACCTATTAAAAATGGAAAAACACTAAATGCAAAGATAACCAAATGTGGAAAGAAAAACTGTTTATGCTGTAAAATAATATATGAAACAAATCATTTTAGTTCAAGCACAACAGGTGAAACCTTTCCAATCAAACATAATATGAACTGTGGTGCTAAATATGTGATTTATTTGATTGAGTGCCCTAGCAAACTCCAATATGTGGGTAGAACCACACAAACACTGCATGCCAGGCTTAATAAGCATAGGTCAAATATTAAAAAAGACTTTAAACAACATGGAGTCTCGTGGCACTACGAGAAATACCATGGCAGGGATTTCACACAGATGAAGATTTTACCTATTGACCATATCCCTGAATATATAACAAATAGATTTGAAGCCCTAAAAAAGAAGGAACAATTCTGGATGTATAAGCTTAATTCCCTAAAGCCAAAGGGACTAAATTTAATAACAGAATTAATCTAATGTCTTCTTTTTAAACTATCTTCTTTTAAACTGTATTTTTTTGACCTATTGCGGTTTTTACATTGAGAAAGTATTAAAGGAGCTGTTCTGCTGCCATCTGTGGCGAACAATTGCACTGCAGGGTACCACCGTATATTTAACATGAGTAGCTATGGTAACTGCATCCAGAACACTGCCATCTTGTGGATGTTTTTCATAATGACACCCTTTTATAGATAATATTGCCTTCTCAGTAATTTATTTTTTCTGTTTTATATATAATCTTATGTTCTTATTCTTCTATCTTCACATTTTTAACAATTTTTAAATACTTCTGATTGGTATTTTATTAAATATGTTTTTATATTTGTTTTAAATTAAATGTTGATGTTTTAGTCATTTGAACCAGCAGCTCTGTGAGCCCCACTTGTCTTTGGTAGACTGACAGTGAGCCTCTTGAGCCACAGAGTCTGGCAGGCAAAATTCTTTTAGATAGTTTTTAGACGCTATCATTTTTAACCAATTAAATTAAAGTTATAATTTTTATATATTCATTTATTCATCCATTTTAGACCCATAACTACCATTTAATGTTTCCTAGAACCCTTATTTTATACCCTATATAAACCTCAGGATATAAAAAAAACTAATGTATATACACAGATCGAATAGAAACCATACTTATATCAAATCAGACTTATTATCCTCTCTTGAACTAAATGTCTAGCTCAAATAGTCAATTAGGCTAAACTGTGACTTTCATATAAAACCAGAGAAAGTCTTTCTATTTTTCAGAGTTCGAATCTAGTATGAACAATTCCCTTATATGCTTCATTTCTCTTCTTTTTATGCATCTGCATATGACAAATGTATTGTTCTCCTTTTATAGTGCATTTAGAATGAGGTTATGTGTTTTATGCACATTTATAAAGACAAGGAAAATGAATGTAATTGCTGTGTCGTGTAATGGGAGGTTCCCTCATCAATGACGATTGTAAGCATTTTTTTCTTTGTGGGAGTGACACTCAGTCTGTAAAGCATATAAAAGGATCTCTTGTATGTGCCATGTAATACACCCTGAGGAAGGTGCTGGGACAGCACTGAAATGCGATGGTATGGATGAATAAAGGACCTGATGATGGTAACAACCTTTTGTGAAGTACTTTAATTGAATAGCAGCAGGGCGGACCATGGAAACCATTCCTGTTTAAATAAGGATGAAATAGTCCAGAAAGAAGTTCACTGAATCCAGCCAATGAGGGGCACAGCAAAATCCCCCGTGGTAGCTTCTATCAGTCCATACAGGCAACAGGACCTGGCCGCAGGCACTCGATTCTGTTCCTTCAGTCGTCAAACACTCTCTGATCTACCAAGAGTCTATTCTCCAGTGTCTGAGGATCTGCCCCATGGAGGGGGAATGGTTCACACCCACTTTTGGGGCTGCAAAGGGAAGATTCCAGAGACTTCTGGCTCCATTCTGTCTAGCAATTTGTATATTGGCTGAGTCCCCTACTGAGAGGGCAATGACAGAATCTGCAACCAGAAGTAGTACATGAGGGATGGACAAGTTTGTTGCACCATAAGCACAAGTGGGGGAGGGACTCGCTGGTTACAACCCCTTCTCCCCTCAATTTGTGTACGGACTAGTGACCTCTACTGGTGGCTTGTGCAGTACACATAACCATGGCTGACAGGACTCAGGGCTCTTCCTGCCTGGACAATCCATCTGCAATTTGGTGTTGGCTGCCTGTTCTATATTGTATTGTAAAGTTATAGGGTTGAAGAGCCAGGCTCCATTGTAGTAAGCGTCCATTGTCCCCAGGGACTCTGTTCAGCCAGGTGAGTAGATTGTGATTAGTAACCACAGTGCATTCTCATCCATCCTTTTCAACAGTTGCTTAGGCCACTTCTCGGTCCAGCAGTTTCCTGCTGAGGTAGGCGATGGGGTGCTCCTCCCCAGCTGCATTCACCTGGCTGAGTACAGCTCCCAGTCCATAAGAAGAGGCGTCCGTGTGCACAATGAATCTCCTCTTGTAGTCTGGAGCAGCCAGAACAGGGTCACAGGGCGTCCTTCAGCTGGTTAAAAGCCTCATCACAGGCTGGAGTCCAGGTCACCAGCCGGGGCATAGTTTTCTTAGGTCTGTAAGAGGCTTGGCTACAGTGCTGAAATGAGAAACAAATTTTCGATAATAACTGGCAGTGCCTAAAAAAGCCATAACTTGTTTCTTGGTTTGTGTTACAGGCCAGTCTCTAATTTTGGCAGGTTCAGGACGTAGCTTCCCTCCTCCTACTCTATGCCCTAGGTAAAAGTAAACACTGTTTATCTTCAGCTCACCTGGCCCAGACTGCCCGGTTCTCCTTTCCATGGTATCGGTGCAAGGAATTAGTTCATGCCAGTCTTAGGAGAAAATCCTCAGTGGTAGTTGTAAAGAAATTTTTTTTTTCCAGCAACACGATTTGTAGGAAAATTTAAAAAAAGCCTTTACTTAGAACATCCGTTAAAAATAGATTTCATTTGCAGATAAAAGCGTACAGAGGCTTACACATTTCAGATCATATTTGACCCTTAGTCATAGCATAATACACTGGAGTAAAAGTTGCACTTTGCAAAAGATCATGAACAAAGGTAACACCCACTAGACACAGTTGTTTTGGCAGTATAATTAAGGCTAGGGTCACATTTGCGATGTGCCCCTAGCCTGCCGGATTCCGGTATTATCTTAGAACTTTTTCCAGCGCCGCATAGCGTTTCCGCTATGCGGTGCTGGAAACCGCTGCCCTTAGTTACCCGCTGTTTACCTGCACGACCTGTCACACAGGCAGCGGCTCGGAGGGCGTTTTACAGCGCCGCACAGGAAATCGTGTCTGCAACGGTTTCCTGTGCGGCGCTGTAAAACGCCCTCCGAGCCGCTGCCTGTGTGACAGGTCGTGCAGGTAAACAGCGGGTAACTAAGGGCAGCGGTTTCCAGCACCGCATAGCGGAAACGCTATGCGGCGCTGGAAAAAGTTCTAAGATAATACCGGAATCCGGCAGGCTAGGGGCACATCGCAAATGTGACCCTGGCCTAAGTCTGGACTCACAATTTCACAGACATCAATTTGTCATTTGTCCCATATACTCTTATTATATTCACTGAAAATATTAGTCAGTTTTTAAAAATCAGTATGACTACTGTGAGCCAAGGGATATAGCTCAGCTGGGATCTTTGCTTCGGCTCAAGCAAGCGGCTGTGGAGTCATGGTGGACAATGGCAGACTGGCAGGCTTCACACAGATATGGTCACAGCCATGTTTATTGTGCACATTTATCACTCAGTGTTACACCAGCAAAACAGGAAAATCAATGTCTAAAGCTCCCGTCACACACAACGACGCACCAGCGATCCAGACAACGATCCTGTAGGGATCATTGGTGCGTTGTTACCTAGTCGCTGGGGAGCTGTCAAACAGGCAGCTCTCCCAAGGGACCAGGGAGCCACCTCCACATCATTGGTAACTATGATAAACAGCACGTATCTAGGCAGCACGTGCTGCCTAGATACCCGCTGTTTATCATAGTTACCAGCGTCCTCCCTGCTTAGTACTGGTAACCATGATAAACACCAGGTATCTAGGCAGCGCGCGCTACCTAGATACCCGGGGTTTACCATGGTTACCAGCCTGTGAGATCGCTGATCGTTGGTCTCTCGCTGTCACACGCAGCGATGCATGCTGACCAGCAGGAGACCAATGACCAAAAAATGACCCAGAGCACTTTGTAATGATCAGCGATCTCACAGCAGGGGCCTGATCGCTGCCAAGTGTCACACTTAGGCTGGCTTCACACCATGGCATAGTCCGGTCCGGAGCTGTCCGGTGTAAACCAGACAGCCCCGGACCAGTTTTTGGCCCCATAGTAGCCTATGGGGTCGGATGGAGCCGGATGGCAGCTCTCTGCCATCCGGTTTCCATCTCTCTGGATGAATCCGGGAGAATTTGGATTAATCTCACCGGACACAAAAAGTTGCTTGCAACGTTTTTGTGTCCAGGGAGAAAAATCTTCCCAAAAACCCGTATCCCGGATTCGTCCGGATGCTCCCGGATCCGGAGCAATCCGGCGCTCCCTAACATGGGAGCTTATGGGGATCCAGGAACCGGACACCGGCGGCTGCACGCCGCTGTGATTTCAAGACCGCAGCTAGCTCCCTGCGAGACGCGGTCCTGAGTCATTAGCAGTTGCAGCTGCGTCCAGCTGCACACAGGACCGGAGGGCACATTTGGCCCTCCGGTTCTGTGTGCTGATCCGGTCCGGGGCTGTCAGGTGCATGCCTGACAGCCCCGGACCGGACTGCGCCATGATGTGAAGCCAGCCTCAGTGAGATCGTTGGCGAGATCACTGTTACTTCACAAAACCTGTGACGTTACAACGATCTCGCTAATGATCTCGTTATGTGTGACGTGGGCTTACGGCCGTCTGGCCTCTAACTAACAACAGAATGCTAACTACAAAATAAACCTAAACAAACAAAGCAAACATTTCCTTACTGTGTCAGCTCCTCAGCACAGCAGACAAAGAGGGGGGATCCTCCAACCTCTCTTGATTATATCAGCTGATCCATAGAGGAACAAAACTTGGACTGAATGTGTAGAGTGGAACATTTAGTTCCACAGAGTAATCCAGAAAACCAAGCCCAGATTACACTGAAATAACCAGGCATCAGTGACTTAACAACTGCTGGGATAAATCTGACTTCCCCAGCTTTTCTATTTGCATAGGCTGACTATTCCACAATCAATGCAGAGAGGCATATGAAATAAAACAAGGGGAAACATACCTATTTTCTAGTACCTCTCCCCTTGGCTCCTCACACTACATAGTATTCTGAGACTATACAACTCCGTCCTCATTATTTTATAGGCCAATTCACATCTGCGCCCCTGCGAGCCCAGCAGCATCGCGCAAACACAGCCAAGCGCATCGGAGTGCAGACCCAGCGCACCGCGCCAACGCCGCCATGGGCGTGCGCAGGGAGACAGACCCCCAAAGCTCAAGCCCGACAGCGGCTGCGCCACAGCGCACGCACCAGTCCGGATGCACCAGAAGCCTCCGGCGTGCCTGGACCAGTGCACGTGCCGCGACACAGCCACTGCCACACCTGCGCCCCAGGTATCTGTGCGCCTGCCCACAGCAGGCAGCGGCGGTGCCAGCGCAACGCACCAAATCTGCGCCCTGACGCGCCCACCCCGCGGCACCAACCGCGCCAGCGCAGCGCCACCAAACGCACAGGAGCGCATATGCGAAAGGGCCACAGACATTTGACATGACATATATGTGTGATCTTCTACTATTGAAGAACAAAAGTACTGTAATATCTACCTTGGGAATAGAATATTAGATTATCACTATCAAACACACATCACACAAGGATCGTATGTAATATAAAAATAATGAAGAGTCCTCTCTCAATATAGCGAGGCATACCTGTATAATAACTTTATATGAGTGGAACTGATTAATTTAATTTTATCAGTAAAGATACATTAAGGGTACTGTCACACATGGAGATATCGCCGGCAATGCCATAGGCGACGCACGTGCGCGCGCACGTATTTGCGTGTCTCTTAAGATCGCCATCGCCCATTTACACGGGGCGACAACTTAGGCGACGCTCGGGCGACAACTCGACCGGAAATTGTCTGAGTGTCGCCCAGGGGCGATCAAGTCGCTGGTCGCCGCTTCCGCGTCACACAAAGCCACCATATCAGCGATGTGAGCGTAAATTTTCGCCGCACCTCGAAGATAGGTGTTAAAATAATGTTGAGTGACGCCTTTCAGACATGTGATTGGTCATTATTCAATGTGTCCTTGTTCGCCGCGCCACATCGTTACAGGCTACTGTTGTCAGGCTACTCACCCCTCATCCGAGCAATCATGGCACGCAGTTGGGTGATGCGTCCGGGTGTTTTATATTTCAGATCAGCAATCTTTTTGCTGATCGACTTGGTGCTGCGCATAATCCCCAATCTGCTCTCCAGACGCCTCTGGACCCTCCGCAGAACATCCTGCTTGTGGAGGTGCGGATGTGTGTGGTGCTGGTGACACCAGTAGTCTTTTGTCGTCACAAGCGGCCACGAGCACAAGGAGCTCAGGCTCTCCCCAAACTGCTGCTCTCCTGGGTGCAGCCATCTTAGTTATTCTGCAGGGGAAGGTGAAAGCAGCAGAAAGGCGGTGCCAAAAGATTGACAACGCTCGGGCGAATGAACGCACGGGAGATGTGTCACATGTTGACGGGGGCCCAGAAGCGCCGCATGAGCTACAGTATAAATGTAATCTTGGGCGTCCTGTCATGCAGGACGCCTACAACTACAGCGCTCATGCTGCTTTTCTTTTAGATGTTATTGCAATTTTGTTCTGTTAACAAACACTTGTGGCAGCACATCTCTGAACTTTAGCACACAGCCGCAAACACAGAGGCGACATCTATGTACAGTATGTACGCTCCTGGGTGAGACACCTTTGAACATCATCAAATATGGCGCCGAGGAACAGGACAACCAATCGGAACGGTCGAGCTGCCACCAATCCACGCACACCGCCAGAGCTACTTATAGGCCCAGAAACGCCTACCGGAATGGTACATCGCTCATGAGATGTTACACAGGGTGATCAGCACACATCGCCCAAGAATGATCGCCTGGTTTCACAGCTGTGATGTGAAACCAGGCGACCGCTCAGACGTGTCGCCGTCGCCCATTTACATTAAGCGATGCATTGGCGATGTCGCCGGTGACAGGCCACGCCTCGGCGTCGCCGGCGATATCTACACGTGTGACGGTACTCTAATTCTGGTGTCTGGTATTCAGTTTTAGTATCCCACATGCTTCTGTGGTTTGGAGCAGTTTAACCCTACCTCCGCCATGTGGGAGAGCGGGAACTGATTCCCTAGGTATTGGACTTCACCCATCCCCAATTGACATTTATCGGGTCAAATGGTTAGGCCGGCTGCAAGAATCTGGTCAATGCAACCTATTAAATACAGGTTTTTAATAAGTTGCACTGTTAAAATAAAATTGACCACCGTTTGTATGCAAAAAAACGACACCTATTTTCTCTTTTTATTATATCTGATATGGAGTTTTGCCTATGGGGCCGGATGTTGAGGAGTTAATTTATCTCTGGGCCCAAAACTACATGGTATGATCACATGGAACTTGTGTTGACATAAAGAATCTGGTCAAGAATAACTGCTACTTGATTTAGATGTTCCTCCCACGTTTGGCTGAAGATGGCGATATCATCCAAGTAGGCACAAGCAAAGGCACCACATCCCCAGAGGATCTGGTCCACGATTCTTTGAAAGGTTGCAGGGGCATTCTTCATTCCGAAGGGCATGTTTAGAAATTCATCCAGACCAATGGGGGTTATAAAAGCTGACCTTTCTCTCTCTTCCTCCGTTAGAGGGATTTGCCAGTATCCCTAAAGGTACCGCTACACGTTTCAATGTTGAAAGGATATCACCAACGATTTGATGGGCAGCCGGTCGTTAGGATATCGTTTAGAGATCGTTGGTGAGATGTCACACGTTTAGATATCGTGCACGACGCAGCAACGATGTAGCGAGCTGCTATCATTCGCACAACCCAGCAAACGATACCTGTTCACTTTTGTGAATAGGCAAAGTCGTTAACGACATAGTTATTGCGGTGTCGCACACAACGATGTAGCAGGTTGGCTGATCGCAGATCGTCTGATTTGAGAACATGTTCTCAAATCTGGATTCGGCGATCCAACGATTTATTGTAACCATATCTCAGTGACACACGCAATGATGTAGTAACAATGTCGTTTCAACGACTCCAAATCCGTAACGTTTCAGTGATATCATTCACGATCTCGTACCGTGTAACGGGGACTTTACTGAGATCCAAGGTAGTGACATATCTGGCCCCAGCTAGCCAGTCTAGAAGTTCATCAATACGGGGCATTGGGTAAGGATCACTAACGGTATGGTCATTTAATTGTATGTAGTCCACACAAAATCGAGTACTCCCATCTATCTTTCTTTGGTACTAACACCACAGGAGAGGCCCAAGGGCTATGGGAGGCCTGAATTACCCCAAGCTGTAACATCTCCTAAAGATCCCGCTGCATGGTGTTTCTGATTCCGGTACCCGGTAAGGAGCCTGTTGGATGGGACGGATGCCCCGAGTGTCCACATGATGTTGGGTGACGGTGGTTCAACCTGGTCGGGATAAGAAAGCAGCCAGTCTCTGATGGAGCACTCCCAGCATCTGGTTTTTCTGTAAGGAATCCAGGTGATCTCTCAGAGGAACATGGTCCACAGTGGACGGGGCTCTCGCTGCTTTCACAAAATCAGGTAGGGAGTCCTCCTCCTCCTGACCATCTTCTGAAGCCAGCCGACAGCTTGCTATTACGGGTAGTGTCCGGTCATGGTACTCCTTAATCATATTTATATGGACAGTCTTTTGTCTTAGCCCCTGATCATCTAAAGCAAGAAGGTAATTGGTGTCATTTAGTTGTCCGAGAACCCGGAAGGGACCCTCCCATGTTGTTTTGCAGTTTATTCTGCCGATGGGGAACAATCATTAAGACCTGTTGTCCTTCTACAAACTCCCGACAGTGTGCTTTGCGGTCATACTATGTCTTCTGTCTGGTTTGAGCCATAAGCGCATGATTCTGGGCAAAACTGGCAAGCTGAGCCAGGGTTTCCCGAAGCTTTAGAACATATGGCACAACACGGGATCCTGTATCTTCAAATTGCCCCTCCCAATATTCTTCTTTTAGCAGGGTTAAGGGTCCTCTGACCTTTCTTCCATAGAGTAGCTCTAAGGAGTAAAACCCAGTGGACTCCTGGCGAACTTCCCGATAGGCGAACAGGAGACGGGGTAGGTACTTCTCTCAGTCTGAATCCCTGTCAGTGAAGGCCCTTAGCATATTCTCCAGAGTGCCATTGAATCGTTCACAAAGTGTAAGGTGTCGTTCGGATCGCTCATACACCACAAGTGTGCCAGAGACACTGTACCAGCCCTGGGAGCCTTGGTCCGACAGGATCTCACTTGGGAATAATACTCTGGTGAAAATGCTAACCAGGGCCTCGGTCACCTTGGCTGCAGAAATACTTGACAAGGCCACAGTTTTTGGATATCGGGTGGCATAGTCCACAACAGTGAGAATGTACTGCTTTCCAGATTTACTGGGTTTTGCCAGAGGTCCAATGATATTGACAGCTACTCTTTGAAAGGGTTCTTCTATTACAGGGAGTGGTTGCAAGGGTTCCTTTGCGTGATCTCCTGGTCGCCCTCTATGCTGACATCTGTTGCAAGTTCGGCAGAAATGCGCCACCGCTTGAGAAATGCCAGGCCAATAGAATATTTGAGTCAATCGTCTCTCATTGCGGGTTTTCCCTTGATGGCCAGCAGTAGGGATTTCATGAGCAAGATGTAATAGGGAAACTGTATTCCTGAGGAACAATGAGCTGTTTTCTTTAAGTCCAGGGCTTATCTAGGGAGTCAGCGTTGGTAACCCGATATATAAGTCCATTTTCTCTGATAATTCTTTCCCCATTTTCCCCTAACTGCCCTATTTCAGCTCGAGCTACAAAACTAGGGTGGGGTCAGTCTCTACCTCTTGTCTAAACTGAACTTTATCCCAAGTGACATTCATATGATCCTCACAAGAAGAATCGCTCACCGACTGACGGCGGTTCTGGTGGCCTCATTTCCATTGACGGGTTGAACATTTCCACATCTGCTGCTCTCTTGGCTTGACTTCTGGTTACCGCACTGACAAAGTGGCATTGAAGATTACCCACATTATTTCCTAGAAGAATGTCTGCAAGAAGGCCGCTCATTACACCGAACATGCATTGTTTTGCCCCAAAGCCATGTTTCAGGGTCACACTCGCTCTTAGAATATATCTCTGAGTGCCTGCAGCCAATACAATGGCATTTCCTTGTCCCTTTTGCATTGCTTCTGGTTGAATTACTTGGGGGTCAGCTATGATGTGATAAGTCCCAGTGTCACGAAAGCCAACAACTTTTGGGCCATCCAGCACGACCTCCTGCAGATGTTTGTGCTGAAGATCAGAAAAACAGGTGCCTGGGGCTCGCACCCCATAGACTCCTGGTAGGGGAGCCAGGATATCAGAGTCAGTTGGCAAGTCATCAGGGAGTGAATCAAGCTCTTCTCCTGTTGAGGGTGTCTGCAGATAATGGACAGGCAAAGGTGGTCTGTAGCTGTTCTGCCTCCAAACACCTGGACATTGGGCTTGCAGAAGACCAGGTTGCCCACATCCATAACATCTGCTTTCCGTGATTCTTCCTCCACGTCATATTCCCGTAGGTGAGGCAGGAGTAATGGGAGGCACAGTCACACGAAGTTCACCATGAGTTGGCAGTCTACTGGGTCGGTGAATACTGGAGGCTGAAGGACAGGGGGCCGCCAGTGTTGAGGTGCTGGTAGTTTTTTTTTTTCTCACTGATTAGTAATTTTTCCACTGAGGCTTTTGATGGTGAGCTAGAGCAGCAGCTTGCTCTACTGTTGCTGGTCTCCTTTCACGTACCCATTCCTGGATCTCAGCAGGGCACTTGGTGTAAAACTGCTCTTTTAGGAGGACCTGGAGGAATGTCTCCCATGTTAAGGCTCCCTCTCCCTCCAGCCAGCGACATACTTGTTTGAGCCTGTGGGCATACATCTTGAAAGACACTTCCCCAGCACAGACTAAGGTACGGAACTGAGTCCTGTAAGTATCTGGGGTCACGGCATAATGTTCCAGGATGGTCTGTTTTATCTCGCCATACTCACAGTTCCACTGATGGTCCATAGCTCTATAGGCTTCGGCAGCTCCACCCTCTAAGAGCCCCAGCAGATGTCGGACTCGCTCCCTTTTTGGGACTTCCATTAATCGACATTGATGCTCAAAGTCCTGGAAGAAGCCCTCCATGTTGCCTGCAGCCTCATTAAATGGCTTAAAGTCCTTGCGGGACACTCTGGCGAATTCCCTCATGGTGGGTGCTGTGGTTACAGTCTGTCTGCAGCTTCTAGCTGCTTCCGTGCCAGTTGCTGACAGAAGGACGCAGAAGAAATGCAAAGTGCGGAGCAGAATAACTGCATCATCTTCTAAACAGCGGTGTGTGTCCACTTCCCCAAAATGAAAATAGTACAGTACATACGTATACCGTAAATATATGTATGTGTAAACACACAAACACACACACACACACACATATATATATATTATACATAAACATAAAATATATTGTGAGGTAGCGCCCCTGGGGAACCCGCTTGGCAGCACAATAACACCACACTACAAGGGTTAACAGTGCATAACGTGTCTATCGGTTTATTAAGAACAGCATAAACCGGGAACATTATAACACTTAAATTCACATCACAATACCATATTTACATTTCCCATAACATAACATTACCATCTGTACATTACATGACATTCCAACACATTATTTACACTATATGTACATTTCACATTATACACTTTACACATTATTGTAGTCATCTTCAACCTACCCCTAGGGAGTCTCAACCTACATTGTACCATGAACGCTTATCCCCGGGACCCTACTCGACCTAACAGCCAGTCCCACGTTACATGTTACATCACTCATTATTACGAAGAATCTCTAAATCTTACATAGAGCTCAACCCGTTAACCCGCGGATAACCTCATGCATGGCTCTTTCTGCTTCTGCCATCATGATTCACCCACGTTACACTTCACAACCGTCACCCAGGGTACTTTTGCATACGCCCTGGTGATCCATCACATACATCAACAGAACCTCAAGGCATCCCCCACCAACTCTTGCAGACTACTCAGTCCGCTTCTAATGGGGGTTACGGCCGCCTGGCCTTCCTTCACACTATTGATACATCATGTGGTACTTTTTCTTACACCGCTATGAGTCACCCAGTCACATATCACACAGGGTAATTATACATACGCCCTTGTGATTACACATACATCTTCACACATAGTCATCGGGACCATATCACGACTACCTAGTCAGTCCCATTGGCTGCTATGACCGTCTGGCCCTAGAGCCATCCTCGGTCTCCATACAACACATATGACCGCCTGGCCCTTGAGACATCCTCGGTCTCCATACGACACACAGCATGTGGTCCATCGTAACACATCCACGGACCGCTACCTTACCGGGCACCGAACTGGGCTTAGCAACCTGAGCCACCGGGTACACCAGGCATTCCCCAAGGTCTCCTCCAGCACATGTTTCGCCCCACGCCTGAGCAAGCACCCTCCAGGGTCAGCCTCAGTTTCCCCAACTCCAGGAGCCATCACAACCCGTTCATGGCCACCGACTCGCACACAAGCAACAGAGGGATAGGAGCCTTCTGCATGGAGAAGGGCCGGCTCCCCACATGTCCCAAAGAGACGGATTGCCTCTCACACGTCCTCACATCTCAGTGGTCTTGACTACACTAAGTTCCCATCTCCAGTCTGACTCGCACACAGACACCTGCCAGGTTAAGTCCTGCTCACCACACCCACCTGACACACCCACACCTGGGCTGTTTGCAATCAGCACACATTGCTTTTTCTCGGCCACTTATTGGTCTCCTGAAACCTCCTAGACCTTAACCCACTGTGCACCGTTTCAGTCTTACAGCACTCACACTCAGTGAACAGGCTTGTTTGAACAGACACCTGTGCTGCAATCCCATGTGATGCACCCCGGCCATGGGTCACATGCCGGACACATCACCACAATATATAATGTGCATGCATAAGCAGTTTACCCATAATTTTGGGAAGGTGTCAACAATTTTGTCCAGTAACAAACTATGTAGAATACAAAAAGCGCAAAATAGGGTCTTATCTTTATGACATATTAAGCACACACTAGTGTCCCTGCTCACCTGAGGTGTTTGTGTGACACACACCCAGTTTGCATTGCATGTAACGGCTGCTGCAGGATCCACAAACTACGTATGTTGCGTGGTAACAATGAGTAAGTCCAGTGGATATTTATGTGAACGATCCATGCTGCCACAAAGATATATCAGGAATGGTGGCTTTATTCTACGCATTTCAGAGCTATATCCTTGCTCCTTCCTCAGGAAACCAACCAAAAGCAATTTTGTCCGGCCTATATACGGGATTTGTGTGAAATTACCGTATGTCCAATTGGCCTTTTCCACTGTTTTTTTTGTGTTTCAATACGTGCAAAGGAAATAAATGTGAATGACAGAACATGTAATTGCAATAATTTTCTTGGAGAAATGCTTCATTGTCTCAAACAATTTCAAGGGTGCCAACACTTTCCTCCACTATTATTGTGTCTCCTTATGCACATTACCGGTAATTATTTTCTTTTAATTCAACAGGAGCACAGCAATGGGGGAAGAGCTCATGTTCTTCTCCCATGTTTGCTGGTAGGGGGATGGGCTGGGGAATTGAGGCTAAAAGTCTTGAGATAAGCGGAACAAATTGGGAACATCACAGATTCATGCGTTTTTATATAAATTGAAAAGACATTTGGAGATATAACATCTCCAACAGACTCCATTTTGAGGACAATGAACTTTTGACACTTCTTATATGAACACCCTCGATTTCTTTTATTGCTTTCCTCAACTCACTTAAGTATTTTCAGTTCTCCACAGACCACTACAACATAACCATTATATAATTTGTTCCGCTTATCTTAAGGCCACGTTACACACACAGATATATTGGTCACAGATCTCTGGTTGCAGTGAAATCATGGACACATTGTTCCATTTTGTGGCTGTGTACAAATGGAGCAATGTGTCCATGATTTCACTGCAACCAGAGATCTGTGACCAATATATCTGTGTGTGTGTGTGTGTGTGTGTGTGTTGTGTGTGTGTGTGTGTGTGTGTAACGTGGCCTTTAGACTTTTAGTCTCAATTCCTCAGCCCCTCTCTTCCTCCCTAGTCTGACTCTGTCTTACGTCACCTGACGCATTTACTATAACATCTAAGGGTACTTTCACATCAGCGTTTTTTGCCGTTCGCGGCAGATGCGGTGAAAAAACCGCATCTGCCGCGATTAACGCATAACCGCTGCACTTGCGGCACAGTTGCGGCAAGCCCCATACAATGTCTATGGGGCTTGCAGTAAGTGTGAGGCAAGTGCGGTTTCGGCACTTGTGACAGGTGCGGCCGCGGAAAAAAAAACGCGGTCAGCCGCGATTTTTTTGCGGCCGCACCTGGCGCAAGTGCCGATACCGCACTTGCCGCACCTGCCGCAAGCCCGCATAGACATTCTATGGGGCTTGCCGCAACTGTGCCGCAAGTGCAGCGGTTATGCGTTAATCGCGGCAGATGCGGTTTTTTCACCGCATCTGTCGCGATCGGCGAAAACCGCTGATGTGAAAGCAACATGTTTTTTTGTATTTTTCATTTGCTTATGTATATATGTATGTGTCTTAAGAATTTGTGCCATTATCTGCCTGACGAAGGGGCCACAGTGTCCCGTAAGCTCGCTATGTTTACCATCTTTTCAGTTAGCCATTAAAAGGTATCAACCACTGAGGACTCTCAGATTCTAATATTTTTCTATACAATAATGTTCATCTTAGGCTACTTTCACACTACGATTTTGCGAAATCTGATTCTGTCCGATGAAAATCGGACAGCATTGGATCCAAACTGATCCCTGCAATCGGATGCCAAATAGGCATACGATCCCGATATTTTGCAGGATCAGTTTGGGCTGTCACCTAGCCATGGGCGTACCCAGGATCAAAACTGGGGGGGGGGCAGGCCATTGTTGTTACCGTCTCCTATGGTACTCTGTCACACCAGCCCGAACGTCTTATCTGGCCCGGTGCATTGTGGGTGCTGATCACATGTTCGGCCGGGCTCCGGCGCATGCCCAGTGCACATATTGAAGCTGCCCGTACATGTCATAAACCCCCACAATGCACAGGACTGAATATGACGTTTTGGCCGGCGCGTCAGAGTACCACAGGAGACGGGAGTTTCAAAAAGATGTGGAAACAACAGAAGGAACGCTGATGCCCTTTAAAGGGAACCTATACTGGACAACATGTGCTCATTACATACACACCATACATGTTTTTTACACAGAGACACAAGCCACACACATATACACAGACAAAAGCCAAACACACACAGACACAAGCCACATACACACACAGACAAAATCCACACACAGGCAAGCCACAAGCTACACATAGACACAAGCCACACGCCACACACCACAGACAGACACAAACCCACACACAGACACAAGCCGCACACACTCCACACACAGACACAAGCCCACACACAAGCACAAGGCACACACAAGCCCACACACAGACACAAGCCACATACACACAATCCACAGACACAAGCCACACACAATCCACACATAAGCCACACACACACACACACAGACACACAAGTAACACACAGACAAATGCCACACACAGACATACACACTGATGACAGTGGCCTCAGTTATAGGCAGATGCAGTTATGTAACACAGCCGGCATCTGCTTGGTATGGAGGAGGATCAGCGCCGGAGCCGGCTTCATACTCTCCTTAGCATTGTATGGCAAACTCTGTCATAGGTTGTTAAATGGTTAATTATTCCTTTTTGTCATTCAGTTCTTTAATGCCTTGAAACGTGTTATTTGTAGTGTAGCCAGTTCCTCATTTATAGAAATAACACCGGCCTTTTTCTTGTTTTTTTTCCAGCTTCCTTGACTTTGTGGCAAAGTTGAAGACAAGTATTGATCGTAAAAGTGTTTGCTGAGGAAAGAGATCAACTGCAGGACGTACCGGTAACTTAGTCACATGTTAAGGGCTCGTGCCCACAACTGATTTTATTGAACGAGTGTTATCCATGGTTTTCACAGATGGCACTCGTACTCTTGTTATTCTATGGGCCTTTGCATGTCTGATTTTTATCTCGGACCTAGTGGTCTGAGGAAAACATTAGTGACATGTCCTATTTTGATCTGAGTGTCAGACCAAAATCGGCAATTCAAGTCTGTGGGTTCTTGGAAAACATTCACTGCACTCTGATGACATCTGAGTGTTGTCTGATTGTCACGGACTGACGTAATGGAGATTATAGAAAAATGGTTTATTTTTCTCTCTCCACTTCTAAGAAAAACTCTGATCATACTTTGACCAGGCTGATCAGCAGAACAGGACCATTTTTCCCAGATAGAGAGAAAAGAGTCACGTGCACCTTATACAAAGTAATTGCTGTAATTGCTTTATATAAAATACTACATGAACTCTGTCAGCAGGTTTTCATGCCCCAAACTATTTGGGCTGCACATGTAGCTCATTCGCAGACAAGTCCAGCCGATACCTTTTTATGACCAGTCTGTTCCTCTGTTATTGAGAAATTAGCATCTCAGTATATATGCAAATGAGGCTGAAGAGCTATGGTAGATCTGAAGCCTCTGTCTCTCTATGCTGTTTGACTGCAGGCAAAAATAGGAAGCAGGGAACAGAGCTGGAGTGACAGAAGCTTCAGATCTACCTAGCTCTTTAGCTGTATTTACATATTAATTCAAACCCTGATTTCTCTGTAATGGAGGACCGGCCATGTAAATGTATTGCTGAACTTGTCTTTGAAGAATCAAAATCCTACTGACAGATTCCTTTTAAAGGAACTTTGTCAGCACAGAATGACTGTTCACACTGATATAACTGCTTAAATGTTGGTGCCGTTCAGTCCATCTCCGGCACATTGGTGAGTAGGACGGTCCAGATGATGTTCCTCTTTGCTTTGAAGTGGTTGTGAGCATAGCAGAAGCAGGGCTGTTACAAGCTATGTTGTACGCAGATAAGACATATGGCCCACGCCTTCCACTTTCAACAACCAAAGAATACAAATTATATGTAATATGGGCTTACTCTATGATTATGCATTATTTCTTTACTTTCATATTTAAATAGTTAGATTTTCTGACATATTAGCTGAATTAATAGCTCTAAGCTTACACCAGGGTGCCATTCTCAAACAAGTTCACGCATCCTATGTCTGCCTTATTCTTCAATCTTACTTTGCCCTCATTTAAAAATGACGTTTCCACAGTAAATCTACCCCATCTTTCCCATTCCACCACTCATTTCAGTGGATGGCCACTTGATCCCCAGTGCATTTAGCATCTATTCTGTGAGTAGGTAATTACATGCTGTTATGGGACAAGCAGTTTAGATATTTATGTTTCAGCCAAAAAAACTAAAGGGGCTCTGTCACCTTAAAATGACTGTTCAGACCGAGCACAGCAACTTGTAGGGGGACACTGTTCTAACTAGAATCACCTATAGTGTCTAAATCTTTTGGCATTTTTTAATAAAAAAAACACGATTTTTGGCAAATGCAGCAAATACAAGTTCAGTGCAGCCATGGCATGCATGACTGGGCAGTTCAGTGCAGCCTTTCAGTGCAGCCATGGTATGACTGACTTGGCAGTTCAGTGCAGCCATGGCAGGACTGACTGGGCAGTTCAGTGCAGCCATGGCACGACTGACTGGGCAGTTCAGTGCAGCCATGGCACGACTGAGTGGGCAGTTCAGTGCAGCCATGGCACGACTGACTTGGCAGTTCAGTGCAGCCATGGCACGACTGAGTGGGCAGTTCAGTGCAGCCATGGCACGACTGAGTGGGCAGTTCAGTGCAGCCATGGCACGACTGACTGGGCAGTTCAGTGCAGCCATGGCACGACTGACTGGGCAGTTCAGTGCAGCCATGGCACGACTGACTGGGCAGTTCAGTGCAGCCATGGCACGACTGGCTGGGCAGTTCAGTGCAGCCATGGCACGACTGGCTGGCAGTTCAGTGCAGCCATGGCACGACTGGCTGGGCAGGTCAGTGCAGCCATGGCACGACTGGCTGGGCAGGTCAGTGCAGCCATGGCACGACTGGCTGGGCAGGTCAGTGCAGCCATGGCACAACTGGCTGGGCAGGTCAGTGCAGCCATGGCACGACTGGCTGGGCAGGTCAGTGCAGCCATGGCACGACTGGCTGGGCAGTTCAGTGCAGCCATGGCACGACTGGCTGGGGCAGTTCAGTGCAGCCATGGCACGACTGGCTGGGCAGTTCAGTGCAGCCATGGCAAGATTGGCTGGGCAGTTCAGTGCAGCCATGGCACGACTGGCTGGGCAGTTCAGTGCAGCCATGGCACGACTGGCTGGGCAGTTCAGTGCAGCCATGGCACGACTGGCTGAGCAGTTCAGTGCAGCCATGGCACGACTGGCTGAGCAGTTCAGTGCAGCCATGGCACGACTGGCTGAGCAGTTCAGTGCAGCCATGGCACGACTGGCTGGGCAGTTTAGTGCAGCCATGGCATGACTAGGCATTTCAGTGCACTTTCCACCTACCAGTTTGGCATCTATTTCCGCACTCTTTTGGCTCCAGTAAAGCCAGAACAGCCAATTAAACGGATAATTACAAGTTTGGAAGTTATCCCCTATTAATGGAATAATGGATACCTTCCTGATCGCTGGGAACCCCACTGATACCGAGAACCAGGGCTCTGAAGAGCCACGTGTGAATGGAGCAATGGCCAATCATGATCACGGCTGCTCTATTCATTAATATGGAAGTACCAAAGACATACTAAGCACAGCGCTCAGCTATTTCCAGCAGTACAATTGCAATGAATGGAGAAACAATGTGCTGAATGTGGTTCTCAGTTTTGGTGGGTGTCCCAGGCGTAAGACCCCAAAGAGATCTGAAAGTGAATCCTTATTCTTCATATATGGGAAAACTTTTAAACTAGAGAATGGAAAACGAGTAGCAATGCATCCTAGCATCCGTTCAGTGATTCCTTTTGGTTTATCTCCAAACCCCCTACAACGGGATTTGGACATATGCACCGACGGGGCCATTGACTCTAGTTGTGTAGATGGAGTCAACATGAGCTCTGTCATGCATCGTTTTCGGGAGTACACGTTTACTGCAGGCGGACACTTGAACCTGTTTTCTTCAACAGGACCACTAATTGCTGCTAGAACGCAATCTGAAAACATCCTAAGAGTACAATTTTTATTGGGGCTATATACCCCACAAGGTGCTGTGATTTATTTGTACAGTCAATTTGTGCTGAATCAGTGTCCTTAATCTGTGTCATAGCAGAGTGCCAACACGCTGTTTACCTGTGGGCGCCAGGCTCCACCCTGACCCTTGACCCTGACCCACGCTAACCTGTCGTGCTTCCTCTTCTGCATTTTTAGCAACCATTCTTGGTATTTGGTGGCCCCTCTGCAGAAATGTTTAGGGTCTACCACCAATCTCACACTACATAATACCGGGGTCACAGGAGCATAGAATTTCTCATCCAGTTATGTTAATGATGAGATGTACATCTGTGTGATTTATCCTGAAGAAGTGGTTATGATATTACCCTGAAACGCATAGAAAATAAAATCACAGGACTACTAAATTCTGGTAAAAAATAATATTTTCTGATCATCATAATGGGAGACCCAGACAATGGGGTTTAGGGCACTGCCCTCCGGAGGCCACACTAGGTACTACAAGAACTGTAGACACCGCCCCCTCCGCTTATAAACCCCTACCGCAGGGAACATCCTCAGTTTTAAACTTAGTGTGCTCGGAGGTACCACACGCTTTGCTTGCACTCATCGCATTCTCACAGCTTACGTGATGGCGTATGAAGACAAGGTAAAGAAGGTCCCAGTCAGGGACCTCCGGCAGTCTCCCTGTTTACCTTCGGGGAACATGCAGGTCGAGGTACCGGAGGGCCTAGTGCCTGGGCACACTGTGTCTCCCGGTACGCTGCCGTGCTCCTTCCCATCCCTCCTGGGGGCTCTGAGAAGTGGGAGATAGGAGCCTTGCACAGCTCCGCTCCGTCCGAGGCCTCCCTAAATGGTGCTTACAGACCGGACTGGAGTCAGCTCTGTCCGAGGCCTCCCTAAATGGTGCTTACAGACCGGACTAGAGCCACCCCAGTCCGAGGCCTCCCTAAATGGTGCTTACAGACCGGACTGGTGCTGAACCCCCGTCCGAGGCCTCCCATGATATGGTGCTTACAGACCGGACCGGCACTGAGATACTCCGGTGTCTCCGGTGTGCCTGGGGGTAGTGTCTGACACTGATGTGTTTATGACACTCAGACCGCGCGTTGCCTTAGGGTCCGCGGTTCTGGCGGTGTACCCTGTGCTGGGGTCACCCTGGCTGACCGCCCTGTGTGACACAGGGGCTGCGGCTGTGGGCTTCAGACTTTGTCTGTGAGCCCGGGTATTTATGTTTAATACCTCCCGCGCTGCGGGCTCCGGCGCTTACATTATTGTAATGGCGGCCGGGAGAGCTGTGGAGCGGCCCATGTGACCTGGATGGGCGTGTGTGTGTGCTTCCCGCGTGTTTCGGCCCCGCCCTCTGCTTCTACAGCGGCGGCCATCTTTTCCCCTCACTTTCCTGCTGGGATCGTTGGAGACTGCTCTGCTGCACTCCAGGGGAGACCAGGTTTTCTTTCCTCGCGGAGGCCACACACACACCGCTCCCTTCACCACCGCTGTGCAGCGGTCGGTAAGCCACCGGTTTCCGGTGAAGTTTCTCCTGTGTTGATATTCCTCTACCGTGGGTATGTCCTCAGGGAAGAAAGGTGCTGCTAAGGCAGCCAGTACCACACCTGTCTGTGCTACATGCAACGGGACACTGGTGGAGGGGTCCTGCAATAATTGCGGACGCCCAGACGCCCGGACTGTCACTGCTGAGTCAGCAGCTCCGGTGCTTTACCCTGAGGTTCAAGTGATCCCAGGGCCATGGGAAAAACAAAGCGAGATTAATGCCTCTCTGTTGTCCCAATTGTCCTCCATGTCGCAATCCCTGGAGGCACTAACAAGGAGACTGGATGCTCCAGCTACTCCTTCAAGCTACCCCCGGGTGTCTCCATCTTCCACCGTGAGACCCCTTAAGCGGGCTCGCCGTGATGATTCACCCGAGCTCCAGATCCTCTCTGAGGAGGAGCGTCACTCTGACGGTGACGAGGATGATGGGGGTTCAACTCTCGGGTCGGTGTCTGAACCAGCTGAAGGGGTGGAGGATCTGGTGTCTTCCATCAACGAGACTTTACGTCTCGGGTTACCCCCTCAGGAGACAGCCGTTCACCCGAAGGAGGTCTACCAGTGGTTACGACCTGAGGCTAGACCGTGTGGTTCCTTTTTGGACCACACTAATTTTGAAAGGGTGGTTAGAGCTCCCAGGGTACACCCTGGACGGCGTTATGTCCGCAAATCCAAGGACAACCGCTTTCCCTTTCCTCAGGAGGTGCTTCAGGAGTGGTCGCAGTCCCCGAAAGTGGACGCTTCCATGACCAGGATTGCTGCACGCTCCCTATTCTCTGCCTCTGATAGCTCCTCACTGAAGGATGCGACAGACAGACAGGTCGAACAACTCGCCAAGTCGTCTTATGAGGCTGTGGGGTCTTCATTTGCCCCGAGTTTTGCTGCGGTCTGGACTCTGCAGGCGATCACATCCTGTCTGGATGGGATTGCTGACCTGGCAGGTTTTAACTCTGAAGTCCTGGCACTTACAGAGAGGGCAAAGGCCTATGCAGATTATGCTAGGACGGCGTCCCTGGAGACTGTCACTCGCTCGGCTGTGGCTTCGGCCAATGCGATAGCGATCCGCAGATTGTTGTGGCTGCGTCTATGGGACTCAGATGCCACGTCAAAGAAGATTCTGCAGAATCTTCCTTTCTCTGGTGACAGGCTGTTTGGTGCCGAGCTGGACAAGTTGATCAAAGACTCTACGGAGTCCAAGATCCCACAGAACAGACCTAAACCTAGGTATACTGTGAAAAGGAACCCTAAACAGTGGTCCTTTCGTACCAGCTCACAGCCGTCAGCGTCTTCCGCTCGTGCGGACCGTGGGGCCAAGCCCTCTCAGCAATGGCGCCCCAAGAGTCGCCAGAAGAAGTCGGCAGGTACAACAGCTGCCGCTCCCAAGCCCACCTCAGCATGACTCGCTCTCTCTTCCTGCCTCCCCACAGGTTGGAGGTCGCCTGTCTCAATTTCAAGACAAATGGCGACTCCACATCCAAGATCAGTGGGTTCGAGACGTAGTCTCCAGAGGATACAGGATAGAGCTGTCGTCACAACCCACACACCGATTCCATCGGTCTGTCCCATCTCCAGAAAAGGCTCAGGCTTTTTATCTGGTCTTGGAGGGACTCCGCAGAGACGGAGTGGTGGTCCCAGTGCCCACTGGGGAGAGGTTCAGGGGTTTCTACTCCAACCTCTTTATCGTCCCGAAGAAGGACGGCTCCTTCCGCCCGGTTCTGGACCTCAAGCTGTTCAACCGCCATGTGTTGGTTCGGAAGTTCCGCATGGAATCCCTGCGCTCCGTGATCGCGGCTGTGTCGCAGGGCGACTTCCTGGCGTCCATAGACATTCGCGACGCTTACCTTCACATACCCATTGCACCGTCTCATCAACGATGGTTGAGATTCGCGGTGGGGGAGGAGCACTTCCAATTCGTGGCGCTGCCCTTCGGGTTGGCCTCGGCTCCCCGGGTGTTCACGAAAGTGATGGCATCAATGATGGCCTTACTGCATGCGCAGGGACACGCCGTCATTCCTTATTTGGACGACCTACTGGTCAGAGCGCCATCGGAACACCTGTGTCAGCGAAGCCTGCAGGCGACCATGCAGTCTCTGGAGCAGTTCGGGTGGCTTCTCAACATCCAGAAGTCCACCCTGGTTCCAACCCAGTCACTGACGTACCTGGGCATGGAATTCCACACGGACTCTGCTCTAGTGTCCCTACCACGAGCCAAACAACTGGCCATCCAGTCAGGAGTACGCGATCTCCTCGAATCGCCTCATTCATCCCTACGGGTATTGATGAAGATGGTGGGACGCATGGTGGCAGCAATAGAGGCGGTGCCCTTCGCACAGTTTCGCCTCCGTCCTCTGCAACTGGAAATCCTCCAGAGGTGGGACAAGAGGACGTCCTCTCTGAATCAGCTGGTGGTCCTCTCCCAGCCGACCAGGGATGCTCTGCAGTGGTGGCTTCAGCCGAGTCACTTATCAAAGGGACGATCCTTCCTGAAGCCATCGTGGTTAGTGGTGACCACCGACGCCAGCCTGAAGGGCTGGGGCGCGGTGTTTTTACACCACAGAGCTCAAGGTCTCTGGACACGTGCAGAGACGACGTTGCAGATCAACGTGCTGGAGCTCAGGGCGGTCTATCTGGCTCTCCTGGCCTTTCGGGTGTTCCTATCCGGACAACCAATTCGGGTTCAGTCCGACAATGCGACGACTGTCGCCTATATAAATCACCAAGGAGGAACCAGGAGTGCACAGGCTCTAGCGGAAGTCCACCGCATTCTATCATGGGTGGAAGCCAACAACTGCTTGATTTCCGCAGTCTACATCCCAGGTGTCGAGAATTGGGAGGCAGATTACCTGAGCCGACAGGGGATGGACGCCGGAGAATGGTCTCTCCATCCGGACGTCTTCCGGGACATCTGCATCAGATGGGGGACCCCGGATGTGGATCTGATGGCCTCCCGGCTGAATCATCAGGTGCCACAATACATGGCGAGATCGTGGGACCCTCAGTCTCTGGGGGCAGATGCTCTAGTCCTGAGTTGGTCAGATTTTCGCCTGCCATATGTTTTCCCGCCCCTGGCGCTGATGCCCAAGGTCCTGTGGAAAATCAAGACGGAATGTCACGCAGCCATTCTAGTGGCTCCGGATTGGCCGAGGAGGTCCTGGTATCCGGATCTGTGGCAACTGTCCGGCGGACACCGGTGGGCTCTTCCAGACCGCGCAGATCTTCTCGCGCAGGGCCCCTTCTTCCGCCCCAATTCCAGGGCCCTCAGATTGACTGCATGGCTCTTGAGGCCTGGCTCTTAACATCCAGGGGTTTCTCTCCTGCGGTTGTTTCCACCATGAACAGAGCTAGACGGCCCACGTCACGGAAGATTTACCACAGAACGTGGAAAGTCTTTTTCGCCTGGTGCTCCTCTGGGGGACATGTACCTTGGCCCTTGTCGATCCCGACCCTATTGGCTTTTTTGCAGTCAGGTTTGGAGTTGGGCCTTTCCCTCAGTTCTCTGAAGGGTCAGGTATCAGCGCTGTCTGTATTGTTCGACAGGCGCTTGGCGCTCCTCCCAAAGGTTCGTCAATTTCTCCAAGGGGTGTCTCGAGTGGTTCCGCCGTATAGGCGGCCTCTGGACCCTTGGGATCTCAACATGGTCTTGGCGGCTTTGCAGAAACCACCTTTTGAGCCTTTGAGAGAAGTCTCTCTTTCTTACTTGTCACAGAAAGTGGCTTTTCTGGTGGCTATTACGTCCCTGAGACGGGTCTCTGAACTGGCGGCACTATCGTGCAAGTCACCCTTTCTGGTGGTTCACCAAGACAAAGTGGTGTTACGCCCGCGGGCGGAATTCCTGCCAAAAGTGGTTTCCACTTTTCATTTGAACCAGGAGATTGTGCTCCCATCATTTTGTCCCGCTCCTGTTCATCAGATTGAACGCGACCTCCATACTCTGGACCTCGTACGGGCTGTACGCATTTATGTGTCCAGAACTGCCTCCTTCCGGAGTTCGGACTCTTTGTTCGTACTTACGGCAGGTCGCTGTAAGGGGTCAGCGGCGTCAAAATCTACCTTGGCCAGATGGATCAAGGCACCCATTCAAGAGGCTTACCGGTCTTCTGGTTTGCCTCTCCCGGTAGGCTTGAAGGCACACTCGACAAGAGCTGTCGGTGCCTCCTGGGCCTTGCGACATCGCGCCTCTGCTCTGCAGGTGTGTCAGGCGGCCACTTGGTCTAGCCTGCACACCTTCTCTAAGCATTATATGGTGCATGCCCATGCCTCTGCGGATGCAAGTTTGGGCAGGCGGGTCCTCCAGGCGGCGGTTGCCCACCTTTGACGGGGACCGCGTATGCAAACGTCTTTTGAGGAACTTTTTCCCGCCCTGGGGTATTGCTTTAGGACATCCCCATTGTCTGGGTCTCCCATTATGATGATCAGAAAAAAGAGAATTTTGTTTACGTACCGTAAATTCTTTTTTCTTGAATCATCAATGGGAGACCCAGCACCCACCCAGTGTTCCGTTGTATGTTACGGCTGATCTGTCCCCTGTTGGGGCAGTTTATCCGGGTTGTTGACCCGTCTGTTCACGGTGTCTTCCCGAGGTTTCGGGTGTGGTTTTCTGTTGTCTCCTCGCAGCTTATGGACCAAACTGAGGATGTTCCCTGCGGTAGGGGTTTATAAGCGGAGGGGGCGGTGTCTACAGTTCTTGTAGTACCTAGTGTGGCCTCCGGAGGGCAGTGCCCTAAACCCCATTGTCTGGGTCTCCCATTGATGATTCAAGAAAAAAGAATTTACGGTACGTAAACAAAATTCTCTTTTTTATCCACACCAACAGGAGCGTGGTCATACTCCCAATTTCTTTTGCCTTTTATTGGTTGCAGTTATGTTAATGACACTGTCAGAATTTGAGCTGAGTGTCAGCTTAGTGTGATCCGATTCTGTCACATGAGATAATTGTATCACAGGTGAGAAGATGAATCATCAGACTTCTCCATCTTCTCCATTGTCTGTCTCAGCGTATGTCGAGCTGCACCTGACTAATATCCGAGTTCAGTTTAAAAAATTTCCACGCACCCATAGACTTGAATGGATACACGACAATTAGTTTGCACAGCCACTCACAGAATTGAAATTTTTTTTTTCTCTTAATGAATCGTCATAAAGAAAATAATGCAGATCAGCACTGCCCCATAGTATAACATTAATCCGAGTGCTATCCAATAAAACATCTGATAGCGCTCGTCCGATTTATATGCTCATGTGAGAGAACCCGTAATAAGACTGAAATCCCTGGTGGAAATATAGAGCGGAAATTGACATGTTGCAGATGACAAATCCACAGTGCTGGTTACTTTCGACTACCAATTTTCACCAGAGCAGGTATCATCATACTCCATGGATCTCATCCACACCCTTGTATCATAATACACTGTGGATCTTATCCACACCCCTGTATCATCATACACTGTGGATCTCATCCACACCCTTGTATCATAATACACTGTGGATCTCATCCATACCCTTGACCCTTGTATCATCATACACTGTGGATCTCATCCACACCCCTGTATTATCATACACTGTGGATCTCATCCACACCCTCGTATCATCATACACTGTGGATCTCATCCACACCCCTGTATCATCATACACTGTGGATCTCATCCACACCCTTGTATCATCATACACTGTCGATCTCATCCACACCGCTGTAGCATCATACACTGTGGATCTCATCCACACCACTGTATCATCATGCACTGTGGATCTCATCCACACCCTTGTATCATCATACATTGTGGATCTCATCCACACCCCTGTATTATCATACACTGTGGATCTCAACCACACCCCAGTATCATCATATACTGTGGATCTCATCCACACCCCTGTATCATCATACACTGTGGATCTCATCCATACCCCTGTATCATCATACACTGTGGATCTCATCTACACCCCTGTATCATCATACACCATGGATATCATACACTGTGGATCTCATCGACACCCCAGTATCATCATACACTGTGGATCTCATCGACACCCCAGTATCATCATACACTGTGGATCTCATCCACACCCCTGTAGCATCATACACCGTGGATCTCATCCACACCCCAGTATCATCATACACTGTGGATCTCATCCACACCCTAGTATCATCATACACCGTGGATCTCATCCACACCCCTGTAACATCATACACTGAGGATCTCATCCACACCCCTGTATCATCATACACTGTGGATCTCATCCACACCCCTGTATCATACACTGAGGATCTCATCCACCCCCAGTATTATCATACATCGTGAATCTCATCCACACCCCTGTATCATACACCGTGGATCTCATCCAGACCCTGTATCATACACCGTGGATCTCATCCAGACCCCTGTATCATCATACACTGAGGATCTCATCCACACCCCTGTATCATCATACACAGGATTTTCCACTCAGGAACAGAAGCTGCCTGTATTGACATATACTAGTCTGCTCTGTAAATTAGACTGATCAGTGCTCACAATAATGTTTTTCACATGGACCGATCATTGGGATGTACAGGTTACTATTGGATTAGTGTGCTGTACATTTAGCACATGGAAATCAGACTGACAAACAATATAGCAGCCTGAACAAGCCCTAAATGTGTCCTCTGTTTCTGATCATAAACAGCAAATAAAAGGATAGAAGAGTCCGATAGACTGCACTATTACACACAAAGGTATCATGTAAAAAGGCATGTGCATGAAACATTTACTGTTTTTACAATGGGTGAAAGAAGCCGCTATGGCACCTGAAGTAGGCAACTGATAACTGTATGTCTGTATGTATCCTGGTATATAGGAAAGGGCTCATTCACATGAGCTGATAACATGGCCGCAGAACATACAAATGTACAAACTGTTTGATTTGGATTATAAATAATTGGAGATTATTAACATATAAGTTGTATCTCTATGGTTAATAATTATTTAACATTTGCATAAATCTCAACTTTGTCTTATAAAGCTTTATTTCTGGACGGCATCTATTCTTATATTAATGAAGATATAGGTGAATACCTCCTCACTTGTTACTCATTGTCCCCAAACCCTTTACCTGCTCTTTAGTTCTTACTTTTCAAGGGTTACCTATATTTTATTATATTTATTGCAGTCCAGAATAAAAAAAGCTGGGCACTGCAGGTTCACGCAAGGAGGTCGGTCCCAGTCAATTATGCCGGTTGCAGTGGACTAGGAGCGGATACCAGTATAGGGTGTTGCACTGTTCCACACAGCTTTAATTCCAAGTAAACACATACATTCGTGCAACAAACAGTGCAGGGAGGGGGGTGGAGGGAGGGCAACAGTCCACCGTTTAATGCCGGGTTGGTACTTCTGCTATGGGTGAGTGCCGTTCTTTCTGAAAAAAGTTTTATTACAGTTATTGATTTATAAGATACATATGAGCATTCAGTCTAAATTAGTAGTTTTAAAAAGATAGACTTTCTAAGCCAGACCTGGGGTAGATGTCATCAGGTTTTTCTGGTATTTAACTGCGGCCATCACCTGTAAGCTTTTATACAGGGTGGGCCATTTATTGGGTGGGCCATTTATATGGGTACACCTAAATAAAATGTGAACGTTTGGGGATATCAACTTCCTGTTTGTGGCACATTAGTATATGGGAGGGGGAAAACTTTTCCAGATGGGTGGTGACCATGGTGGCCAGTTTAGATCCAACTTTATTTCGGTGTATCCATATAAATGGCCCACCCTATAAATTGCCCATCCTGTATACAATATTCTGGAATATTGTATATACCACATTTTTCGCTTTATAAGATGCACTGGATTATAAAACACACCCCAAATGGGAAGACTGTCAAGTGATCGGGGCGCAGTGATGACATCACTGACTGTGGCGATCACATGACAGGTTGTCCCAGGGACGCAGGAGGACTCAGGAAGTGCGGCAAGCAGAGAGCAACAAAGGGCAGTGCCAGAGGGTAAGTTCAAAGCATTTATTATTTTAGTGTGGGCAGCAGCATGGGGGACAATATACAGTGATGGGACGGTCATATCCAGGATGGGGGGTGACTGCAGCCACATGTAATATGCGCCACTCCCCTGTTCGCATCTCGGCGCGGTTTCAGAACCCAGGGGATGGACAGCGGGTGCAGTGCATATTAAATGAGGCTAATGAGCGTGAGCATGTGACCTTCCGCTGCCTCAGCAGACAGCCTCCTCCAGCCCCCGAACACCGCTCCAGAGCAAAAATGCATCTTATAATCTTAAAATACGGTAAGATCCCAGGTCGATCAGTATAACATAAAAAATAGCTTTTATTATACTCCCCTGCTGGGCGGTCTGGTCAGATGGGCTTGCTGATCTTCATCCAGTGCCTCATCTCTTCTTGTGATTGTTGTCCTCCTTCCCTGCTTCGTGTGGGTGACGCCTCTTATGTTTTCTGCACAGTGGCCTTCATTGCTCTCCTACGCGCACGCACTTATCTCTGCCCTTATGAGTGCAGAGCAAAGCATTGTAATGCGCATGCGCCAGCGTTCTTTTACTTTCCCCCCTGCCTATGCATTACAGAAGTCTCGGCAGGGCAGAGAGAAATGTGCAGGAGAGCAATGGAGGCCACTGTGTGCATAACGTTATCCACACAAAGCAGGGAAGGAGGACGGCGATCGCAAGAAGAGAGGAGGTGCCAGACGCCACTCAGACTAGACCGCCCCACAATTGAGTATACTAAAAGGTCTTTTTCATGTTATACAGGTCCCCAGGCCGATCTGTATACAGTATTATAGAATGCTGTATATATGGATTACTAGTGGTGGCCACACTTTATGTTTGAAAACCCTATTGACGGTTTCCCAACTTTTGAGTTGTGCATCGTATACATGACATGTAAAATTGTACAGAATTGCGGCACTCTGCATTGGTAAAAAATAGCATAAATATCTTCATCAAGATACTGTAAATAACCTCCACATCTGGAGGAGTATACACTATGGAACAGATAGATCGCTATATCCAATATATACCATTAAACAAGCGACAAACATCTGTATAAATGATTTATTTTAATTAAGAAAGACAAAGACGACATACACAGAGGAAGAACAACCCACAGAGGGAGGCTCCTGTGGTAATTTGGTTCAAATAAATATTACATGTCATGTCACAAATAACAATTATCATGACAAGGAGTTATTTACAGCTTACTGTCATCAGCAAAAAGACCTTTCTGCAGTATATATAGAAAAATTGATCACTAGTTGTAGTTAATATCTCCTTAGAAAGTGAACAATAAACATTAATTCATTAAAGTGCAAGTGCTTGTTCTCTATTCACACTGCAGAGGAATTGATAGCTGGTATAGGTATACAAATGATATTAACAGCGTTTTAATGAACAGCAATTGATGTTCCTACATATCATATATTTGTAAATGGCATAAGGTTAGTGCATATATACATATTTATCACAACATTGTCAAGCCCATATCAAGGGTAGGTGTGGAAGAATCCAGGCAAAAACCCATGCAGAGTATACCTATCAGAGCTGCAAAATCAATCAATGGTATTGTGTCAGTGAAAGAATCCTCACCACAGTGAATATACCATCAGGAGCCACACACCCCGATGGCCATTTCGCAACCTTCGTCAGGGGGCAATTGAATAAAGCACAGCGTGCGATTTAAAAAGGCCGGCCGGCGGATTGATCATTGTGATCAGCTGTGTAATTGACGCGCAATCGCTGTAGTGGGGGCAGCGAGCGGAAGTGTGGCCTCGTCATCACCAAGCGCGGGCGCGTGTGAACACGCAGCCGCGCTTAGCGAGTCGGAGGCCGACACGTCACTCCGCTCAACTGTTCCCCAGCAACACAGACGCGCGTCGCGGCTGATCATGTGATCCTTGTGTTTACTTTTTGTTGTAGCAGAGAATTGCACTCCGGAACGTACATTGCGATCCTAGAGGCACAAAGATGAAAGAGGAGGTGAGAAGATGAATCATCAGACTTCTCCATCTTCTCCATTGTCTGTCTCAGCGTATGTCGAGCTGCACCTGACTAATATCCGAGTTCAGTTTAAAAAATTTCCACGCACCCATAGACTTGAATGGATACACGACAATTAGTTTGCACAGCCACTCACAGAATTGAAATTTTTTTTTTCTCTTAATGAATCGTCATAAAGAAAATAATGCAGATCAGCACTGCCCCATAGTATAACATTAATCCGAGTGCTATCCAATAAAACATCTGATAGCGCTCGTCCGATTTATATGCTCATGTGAGAGAACCCGTAATAAGACTGAAATCCCTGGTGGAAATATAGAGCGGAAATTGACATGTTGCAGATGACAAATCCACAGTGCTGGTTACTTTCGACTACCAATTTTCACCAGAGCAGGTATCATCATACTCCATGGATCTCATCCACACCCTTGTATCATAATACACTGTGGATCTTATCCACACCCCTGTATCATCATACACTGTGGATCTCATCCACACCCTTGTATCATAATACACTGTGGATCTCATCCATACCCTTGACCCTTGTATCATCATACACTGTGGATCTCATCCACACCCCTGTATTATCATACACTGTGGATCTCATCCACACCCTCGTATCATCATACACTGTGGATCTCATCCACACCCCTGTATCATCATACACTGTGGATCTCATCCACACCCTTGTATCATCATACACTGTCGATCTCATCCACACCGCTGTAGCATCATACACTGTGGATCTCATCCACACCACTGTATCATCATGCACTGTGGATCTCATCCACACCCTTGTATCATCATACATTGTGGATCTCATCCACACCCCTGTATTATCATACACTGTGGATCTCAACCACACCCCAGTATCATCATATACTGTGGATCTCATCCACACCCCTGTATCATCATACACTGTGGATCTCATCCATACCCCTGTATCATCATACACTGTGGATCTCATCTACACCCCTGTATCATCATACACCATGGATATCATACACTGTGGATCTCATCGACACCCCAGTATCATCATACACTGTGGATCTCATCGACACCCCAGTATCATCATACACTGTGGATCTCATCCACACCCCTGTAGCATCATACACCGTGGATCTCATCCACACCCCAGTATCATCATACACTGTGGATCTCATCCACACCCTAGTATCATCATACACCGTGGATCTCATCCACACCCCTGTAACATCATACACTGAGGATCTCATCCACACCCCTGTATCATCATACACTGTGGATCTCATCCACACCCCTGTATCATACACTGAGGATCTCATCCACACCCCAGTATTATCATACATCGTGAATCTCATCCACACCCCTGTATCATACACCGTGGATCTCATCCAGACCCCTGTATCATACACCGTGGATCTCATCCAGACCCCTGTATCATCATACACTGAGGATCTCATCCACACCCCTGTATCATCATACACAGGATTTTCCACTCAGGAACAGAAGCTGCCTGTATTGACATATACTAGTCTGCTCTGTAAATTAGACTGATCAGTGCTCACAATAATGTTTTTCACATGGACCGATCATTGGGATGTACAGGTTACTATTGGATTAGTGTGCTGTACATTTAGCACATGGAAATCAGACTGACAAACAATATAGCAGCCTGAACAAGCCCTAAATGTGTCCTCTGTTTCTGATCATAAACAGCAAATAAAAGGATAGAAGAGTCCGATAGACTGCACTATTACACACAAAGGTATCATGTAAAAAGGCATGTGCATGAAACATTTACTGTTTTTACAATGGGTGAAAGAAGCCGCTATGGCACCTGAAGTAGGCAACTGATAACTGTATGTCTGTATGTATCCTGGTATATAGGAAAGGGCTCATTCACATGAGCTGATAACATGGCCGCAGAACATACAAATGTACAAACTGTTTGATTTGGATTATAAATAATTGGAGATTATTAACATATAAGTTGTATCTCTATGGTTAATAATTATTTAACATTTGCATAAATCTCAACTTTGTCTTATAAAGCTTTATTTCTGGACGGCATCTATTCTTATATTAATGAAGATATAGGTGAATACCTCCTCACTTGTTACTCATTGTCCCCAAACCCTTTACCTGCTCTTTAGTTCTTACTTTTCAAGGGTTACCTATATTTTATTATATTTATTGCAGTCCAGAATAAAAAAAGCTGGGCACTGCAGGTTCACGCAAGGAGGTCGGTCCCAGTCAATTATGCCGGTTGCAGTGGACTAGGAGCGGATACCAGTATAGGGTGTTGCACTGTTCCACACAGCTTTAATTCCAAGTAAACACATACATTCGTGCAACAAACAGTGCAGGGAGGGGGGTGGAGGGAGGGCAACAGTCCACCGTTTAATGCCGGGTTGGTACTTCTGCTATGGGTGAGTGCCGTTCTTTCTGAAAAAAGTTTTATTACAGTTATTGATTTATAAGATACATATGAGCATTCAGTCTAAATTAGTAGTTTTAAAAAGATAGACTTTCTAAGCCAGACCTGGGGTAGATGTCATCAGGTTTTTCTGGTATTTAACTGCGGCCATCACCTGTAAGCTTTTATACAGGGTGGGCCATTTATTGGGTGGGCCATTTATATGGGTACACCTAAATAAAATGTGAACGTTTGGGGATATCAACTTCCTGTTTGTGGCACATTAGTATATGGGAGGGGGAAAACTTTTCCAGATGGGTGGTGACCATGGTGGCCAGTTTAGATCCAACTTTATTTCGGTGTATCCATATAAATGGCCCACCCTATAAATTGCCCATCCTGTATACAATATTCTGGAATATTGTATATACCACATTTTTCGCTTTATAAGATGCACTGGATTATAAAACACACCCCAAATGGGAAGACTGTCAAGTGATCGGGGCGCAGTGATGACATCACTGACTGTGGCGATCACATGACAGGTTGTCCCAGGGACGCAGGAGGACTCAGGAAGTGCGGCAAGCAGAGAGCAACAAAGGGCAGTGCCAGAGGGTAAGTTCAAAGCATTTATTATTTTAGTGTGGGCAGCAGCATGGGGGACAATATACAGTGATGGGACGGTCATATCCAGGATGGGGGGTGACTGCAGCCACATGTAATATGCGCCACTCCCCTGTTCGCATCTCGGCGCGGTTTCAGAACCCAGGGGATGGACAGCGGGTGCAGTGCATATTAAATGAGGCTAATGAGCGTGAGCATGTGACCTTCCGCTGCCTCAGCAGACAGCCTCCTCCAGCCCCCGAACACCGCTCCAGAGCAAAAATGCATCTTATAATCTTAAAATACGGTAAGATCCCAGGTCGATCAGTATAACATAAAAAATAGCTTTTATTATACTCCCCTGCTGGGCGGTCTGGTCAGATGGGCTTGCTGATCTTCATCCAGTGCCTCATCTCTTCTTGTGATTGTTGTCCTCCTTCCCTGCTTCGTGTGGGTGACGCCTCTTATGTTTTCTGCACAGTGGCCTTCATTGCTCTCCTACGCGCACGCACTTATCTCTGCCCTTATGAGTGCAGAGCAAAGCATTGTAATGCGCATGCGCCAGCGTTCTTTTACTTTCCCCCCTGCCTATGCATTACAGAAGTCTCGGCAGGGCAGAGAGAAATGTGCAGGAGAGCAATGGAGGCCACTGTGTGCATAACGTTATCCACACAAAGCAGGGAAGGAGGACGGCGATCGCAAGAAGAGAGGAGGTGCCAGACGCCACTCAGACTAGACCGCCCCACAATTGAGTATACTAAAAGGTCTTTTTCATGTTATACAGGTCCCCAGGCCGATCTGTATACAGTATTATAGAATGCTGTATATATGGATTACTAGTGGTGGCCACACTTTATGTTTGAAAACCCTATTGACGGTTTCCCAACTTTTGAGTTGTGCATCGTATACATGACATGTAAAATTGTACAGAATTGCGGCACTCTGCATTGGTAAAAAATGCAGCTTTATTCACAAATCCATTAAAAACTGGCAGGAGCTGTCAAAGTACCTACAGGGGGAGAGAAGGAACCACAGGTGAGCAAGCCGGGCGACGATAGTTTCCATTCATGATATAGTAACATAGTAACATAGTAACATAGTTTTTAAGGTTGAAGGAAGACTTTAAGTCCATCTAGTTCAACCCATAGCCTAACATGTTGATCCAGAGGAAGGCAAAAAAAAACCCATGTGGCAACACTAAGCTCCACACTTGCGAGATCCTGCAGCTTTCCAGATACGGCAAGTGTGAGACTAAGTCCCTATGATCAACGCCCTATAAAGATCTCTATTATACTGTAATATTATGTTCAGAAGGCATATGGCCCTTCATAAATTTAGTAGTGGACTCATCATGTACACCATCTGTGGCAGGAGAGTTGCATCTGTAACAGCATGCCTCTACAGTAAGAATCCGCGTGTGAATGAGAGCTTTCACACCGCGTGCGCCCTATTATAAACATAGGGGCCGCGGTCAGCATGCTCACACTTGCAGATGCATCTGCAAAACGCTGCAGATCCATCTGCAAGTGTGAAGGCAGCCTAAGCTCCACATTGGGGGAAAAAATTCCTTCCTGACTCCAGATACGGCAATCAGACTAATTCCCTGGATCAACGCCCTATCAAAGAATCTAGTATGTATAACTGATAATATTATAGTTTTCAAGAAAGGCATCCAGGCCCTTCTTAAATGTTAGTAGTGACTCACTCATTACAACATCATGTGGCAGAGAGTTCCATAGTCTCACTGCTCTTACAGTAAAGAATCCGCGTCTGTGATTATGATTAAACCTTTTTTCCTCCAGACGTAGAGGATGCCCCCTTGTCCCAGTCTCAGGCCTAAGAGTAAAGAGATCATTAGAAAGGTCTCTGTACTGTCCCCTCATATATTTAAACATTATTATAAGATCCCCCCTAAGCCTTCGTTTTTCCAAGCTAAATAACCCCAAGTTTAATAACCTGTCTTGGTATTGCAGACCCCTTAGTCCTCTAATGACTTTTGTCGCTCTTCTCTGGACCCGCTCTAGTTCAGCAATGTCTTTCTTATACACCGGAGACCAGAATTGTACACAGTATTCTAAGTGTGGTCGCACTAGTGACTTGTATAGAGGTAAAATTATGTTCTCCTCATGAGCATCTATGCCTCTTTTAATGCATCCCATTATTTTATTTGCCTTTGCAGCAGCTGCCTGACACTGGCCACTAAATGTGAGTTTGTCATCTACCCATACACCCAGGTCTTTTTCAGTTACAGTTTTGCCCAGTGTTTTACAATTAAGCACATAATTATACCTTTTGTTTCCTCTGCCCAAGTGCATGACTTTACATTTATCCCCATTAAAGCGCATTTGCCATTTAGCAGCCCAAGCTTCTAGTTTACATAAATCCTCCTGTAATATATAATTGTCCTCCTCTGTATTGATTACCCTGCAGAGTTTAGTGTCATCTGCAAATATTGAGATTCTACTCCGTATGCCCCCTACAAGGTCATTAATAAATATATTAAAAAGAAGCGGGCCCAACACTGACCCCTGTGGTACCCCACTGTTAACTGTGACCCATTCTGAGTGTGTTCCATTAATAACCACCCTTTGTTTCCTATCACTAAGCCAGTTCTTAACCCACTTACACATATTTTCCCCTATCCCCATTGCCCTCATTTTATGTATCAACCTTTTGTGTGGCACCGTATCAAAAGCTTTTGAAAAGTCCATATACACCACATCCACTGCATTTCCTTGGTCCAGTCCAGAACTTACTTCTTCATAGAAGCTTATCAGATTAGTTTGACAGGAACGGTCCCTCGTAAAACCATGTTGATAATGGGTCATGAGGTTATTTTTCTTCAGATACTCCAGTATAGCATCTCTTAGAAAACCCTCTAGGATTTTACCCACAGTAGAGGTTAAGCTTACTGGCCTATAATTTCCAAGTTCAGTTTTTGTCCCCTTTTTGAATATTGGCACCACATTTGCTATACGCCAGTCCTGTGGTACAGACCCTGTTATTATGGAATCTTTAAATATTAAAAATAATGGTCTGTCTATGACAGTACTTAATTCCTGCAGCACTCTGGGGTGTATCCCATCCGGGCCCGGGGATTTGTCAATTTTAGTGATTTTTAGACGATGCCGTACTTCCTCTTGGGTTAAGCAGGTGACATTTAATTGAGACTTTTTGTTATCACTGATCATATTGTCTGTCATGGGATTTTCTTGTGTAAATACTGTTGAAAAAAAGTAATTTAGCATATTGGCTTTTTCCTCATCCTCATCCACCATTTCACCCAGACTATTTTTAAAGGGGCCAACACCATCATTTTTTAGTTTCTTACTATTTATGTAGTTAAAAAATATTTTGGGATTCTTTTTACTTTCTCTGGCAATGAGTCTCTCTGTCTCAATCTTTGCTGCCTTGATTTGCTTTTTACAAATGTTATTTAATTTTCTGTATTTATTTAATAATGCTTCATCACTACCTACTTGCTTTAATTCCCTAAATGCTTTCTTTTTGTCACATATTGCACTTCTTACCGCTTTATTTAGCCATAGTGGTTTCCTCCTATTTCTAGCATGCTTATTCCCATAGGGTATATATTGTGCACAGGTCCTATTCAGGATGCTAATAAACATCTCCCATTTGTGTTGTGTACTTTTATGTCTCAGGACATCGTCCCAATTTATTGCACTAAGATCATCTCTCAACCGTTGGAAATTTGCCTTCCTGAAGTTTAGTGTCCTTGTAGCCCCTCTACTACACGTCTTAGTAAAGGATACTTGAAAGCTTATTAAGTTATGATCACTATTACCCAAGTGACCTCCAACCCGTATATTTGATATGCGGTCCGGCCTGTTGGTTAATATTAGGTCCAGCAGTGCCCCCCTTCTTGTTGGGTCCTGAACCAGTTGTGAAAGGTAATTGTCTCTCATAGTTTTCAAAAACTTATTACCTTTGCTGGAACTGCAGGTTTCTGATCCCCAATGTATTTCAGGGTAGTTGAAGTCCCCCATAATAATGACTTCTCCCTGAGTCGCTGCTTCATCTATTTGCTTTATGAGGATATTCTCCTCCACTTCCATTATTGTTGGGGACTTATAACAAACCCCTATCAGTAATTTATTATTTTTTCCCCCTCCCCTTATCTCCACCCACAGGGACTCTACATTTCCATTAGATTCACCTATATTATCACGCAGGATGGGTTTTAAGGATGATTTTACGTATAAACATACACCTCCTCCTCGCCTATTTGTACGGTCATTTCTGAACAGACAATAACCCTGTAAATTAACAGCCCAGTCATGGCTCTCGTCCAGCCAAGTCTCCGAAATTCCCACCATGTCATAATTATTTTCCAACAAAATCAATTCTAATTCCTCCATTTTGTTGGTGAGGCTTCTGGCATTAGTGAACATGCACTTTATGCATCTCTCTTTACCTCTATTCCTTCCTACTAGATTGACTGTTCAAACCCCACCCCCCATGCCACCCCCAGTTTTATTACTTGTGCCCAGGTTACTATTTACACTATCGTCCCCTCATATACAATGAATACCCTCCCCCCAAATCCCTAGTTTAAACACTCCTCCAACCTTCTAGCCATATATTAGCAGTGTCAAGGTGACCTGAGATCTGATGGGTCCCTATTCTACCTTATCATTCTTTCCTTACGCTCAGCTAAGCCTCCATTTTTAGTATCTATTTATCTATCCATCTATCTATCTATCTATCTATCTATCTATCTGTACAGACCACACCTTGCGATAGAGATGTGGTGGACAGCCATCCCACCCATCTCTTTATCTGTTCAAAAAACCCAGCCCTATTAAAGATAAATTAAAGTTCTCAGTATCTACAATACTGGAACATTACATGACATCTGGATTCCTATCACCAAATTTAACATTTTGATGATACACATCTCCCATCTTATACTGAAATGTGTGATCACCTTATTATATAAAATATCTAATAGTTTATCACACCAATCTATTTATGTATACCTATAAATACCTATATCCTATCTCTTATCTCACTATTAATTATCTGTGCATTTTAAATGTATTCATTTGCGCATCTATCTATCTATTTTTTTTTTTTTCTAATTTTATATCTATATGATAAAGAGATTATACAGAAGATAGAGATCTCTATCTATCTATCGCTGTGCTCTAGGTCTGAAGATCGAATGTTGTTAGTGAGTTGGAGTTTAGTAAACTGTTGCCAAAGATCAGACATTTTTAAGCTGGACTCAATGACATCTGTTCTTGTTCCATTTGTTATAACAGGAAGATATTGCCTAAAATCTCCACCGGTGACAAAAACATTACCTCCAAATGGAATGTCATTCTTTTCTGCAACATTTGTAGTCATAACTTCACGCAGAAGTCTGTCAATTACGGTCAAAGCATATTTAGGTGCAATAGTACACTCATCAAGTATCAACAGATGTGCATCCTGTAACTCTTTGGCAGCAAATGTATCTTGTTTGATTCTGGAAACAGATATGTCATTGACAGGAACTGGTATCCCAAACAGGGAATGCATAGTACAACCTCCTTGTAACAGATTTGCTGCAATACCTGTTGTAGCTGACAGCAATACAACTTTTTCCAACCCTCTAACATGATGCATCAAAACTTCATATAAGTATGTTTTACCACTCCCTCCTGGATCATCAATGAAGAAACATTTTGCCCTTCCATCTGCTTGATTTTGTATGGCACTCACAATTGTATCATATGCAACACGTTGTTGTTCATTTAAGGAATTGACCTTCTGTGCTTCCAACAATAATTCGTTTGCTTCATCATACTCTTGAAGTTGTAGAACATGAGTAGCAGGCTTTGGCAAATTAAGGTCCGAAAATGTTTTTCCATGCAGTAATAACACATTTTGGACATCACGCATTGCATAAGATTGGCGATTTTGACAATCTCCACTTTTTTTCTGAAGACGTAAGCAATAATCCTCAATTAGTTGTGCCTCAAAATTTGTCCAAAGTTGAGCGGGATTTGTAGGTGGTCCAAATACACATATGTATGCAAACAATTGGCGAAGTTGATAAGGCATATGTAAAGAAACTGCATCTTCTAAAGTAAGTGTCCAAACAGTATCATCCAATAAAAGTCCTAAAGCCAAAGCTGCAGCTTAAAATGTATCGTGCACTACTCCATTAACTGTTTTCAAAAACTCATAACTCGTAGCTCCTTTCACATGCAACAGTAAGAGACGAAGGCAATATCTTTCTTGATCTTTCACACTAACAGTGTACACATGTCCAATAATTTTACTAACTCCTCGTTTTCTTGACTTCCAAGCTTTATTCCAAACGTAATGCTCTGGAATCTCACGATACAAATACTGCCTTGCATTGTTGTCATGTTGGTTCAGCAAAAAACATTCCATTAATGTTGATGTGGAGCTTAAACTTTTTGGCACATCTTCAACTGCAGAATTTTCATGAAAATAAACCTGATGTTGATTTGGTAAATGGATAGCTAAACATATAATAGCATGGGACTGAGCATGCATAGGAAATGCAAATATCCTCCAAGCAGCTTCTGGAGCACTCACATATCTTGAGTCAAGAAAAGTTGATGATTCATCATGACTCACTGTTGTCTGCTGTATTTCAACATTAGCTCTGTCATGGCCCTTATAGAGATACTTAAAAAGATATTTCACACTTTTTATTGACACACCGATTTCAAGATTGATGTGACAGTTGTAGCGTTTTGATAAATAAGGGTTGTATGGGACTATCCATGAGTTGTTTATAATTTTTTTTCTTGTGCACAATGTTCTCAATGTGTGTTCGCCGATATGAAGGATACCCATCCAAATCTTTCACAGTGTGCTCTTGTAACTGTTTTGGAAATCCTTTAGTACACTTGCCATTTTCCATGCATGGACTTTTTGGATTTGCCTCACCACATGGACCATGAACCATATGATTGATTTTTATTGGTCTGGAATTTCAGCCCACACTATATTGTCCATATCTTCTGCATCTAAGATAATAACTATATGTGCATGTGGGAGACCTCGTTTCTGAAACTCAATGACGTGTACCATTGCTACAACTGTCCCAAAAAGGCCATTTCTCAGATCTTTCAAAAGGCTGGTGAGTTTCAATCGAAATGCGTGCCACTAAGTCTGGCCCGTGTTCCACTTGCTGCCAGGGTTCTAGATTTTTCTGTAATTTCTGGCCATTTAGAATTACAGGTCATTGTAACAAAAATGTCAGGTCTTCCATACCTTGTCACTATTGCCATTGTGTCTTGGTAACGTTGCTGCATGTTGCGGGGGCTACCTTCAAAGGACGATGGCAGAATAGCTGTTTTCCCAATGGGAATTCCTTTTTCAATTCAATTTCTTTAGTAAATGTTCTTGAAGAACACAGTAATCCTCCACTTTCAGATGTTTTTGGATCATGCGTATAAAATTGTGGCGATTACCTTCAATTTTAACATATGCATCAACAAAGTACTGTTGAGTAAGTTTGCCACCGTTTAAAATGGGGTTAAACTCATGACACCAATATTTACATGATTGATTATACACATATTAAAGTCAGATATGCAAATAAAGGTAGTAGTTATCAAAAGGTATATGCATTCAAGTGTAAGTCAGTTACCAGTTTCTTGTTGCGTTCTTGGTTGCTGACTCGGCACATGGTAGGCCCTGTTGAGCCAGGGTCTTTACTTGATTCCTTCCAGCACCATACATGACAATGTGGCCTCACCCCAGAAGTAAACAAAGGAGAAACATGGCCGGTACCTTTTTAACCCCTTGGTTGAAAATTCTTTCCACTGATTTCTGAGTCTGGAAATTTCAAATAAACCTACTATGGGTTGTAACTTGGAAGCTGCTGAGTGGAGTGGCTTGCAGAAAGTCTGTCAGAGAAAACCTTTTTATTAAGAGCTGTCAGCTTTCCATAAACAATTAACTGGGCCTAAAAAATGGTGCAACATCCTGCAGAGCAAATTCAATATTATGAGATTGTTCAGGTCCAACCCAACGATGCAGCTCCACTGACCAGGACTAAGGCGAGTCTCTCTGACCAATTTTCTGGTAGCCACCCAAAGGGTTCCCTGCTAGATCCTAAACATCTTGGGTTTAGTGGACTAGTTAGTCCCTGAGTCCCTGGTGCCTTACAAAACAGGAACTGCACTGATACTCGCAGACCTGCATTGTCAGTGCAGCTTCTGAGGTTAGAGGGGTAGAAACACATTTGTTGACATCATGGCCAAATGTACTCCACCCTGCATCATGTGGAGGAACAGAAGAGGATGAGACAGGCTATGAGCTCATTATATTCTCCCTGTGTGTATGCAATATATGTGTATGTATTGTAGATTCTGTGCACTATATAACTAGTATATATAAATAGTGTAAAATGCCAGTACATAGAATAGATTCTGTATAGTATAAATTTTATGCATATACAGTATTATCTTTACTTATGAGTTTATTTTGTTCTGTGACTGAGCTTTTAACTCAATTTGATCTTATGTCAAATTAAATGTCCACATGGCTCTCCATCCTGGTACATGGCCCTGTATATGGCACTCCCATCCTAGTATATGGCACGTGGCACCTCCATCCTGGTACATGGCACCCCCATCCTGGTACATGGCTTGTGGCACCTCCATCCTGGTACATGGCACCCCCACCCTGGTACATGACCCCCCCCATCCTGGTATATGGTACCCCTCCCTGCTAAATGCCCCCCCCCCATCCAATTACATGGCACCCCCATTCTGGTACATGGCCCTATACATGGCACCCCCATCCAGCTACACTGCACCCCCATCCTGGTACATGGCACATGGCACCTCCATCCTGGTACATGGCACCCCTACCCTGGTACACGGCCCCCCATCCTGGTATATGGTACCCTCTCCCTGGTAAATGGTCCCTCATCCTGGTACGACACCCCCATTCTGGTACATGGCACCCCCATTCTGGAATATAGTACCCCACCCTGGTATATGGCCCCCCATCCTGGTACATGACACCCATATCCTGATACTGTATATATCTTCCCCATCCTGGTACAGGGCACACTGTCCTGATACATGGCTCTCCTATTCTGATACCTAGCCCCCCCCATCTTGGAACATGGCCCCCATCACGCAGCACACTCATACGCCTCCTCCCTCCAGTCCTCCGCAGCAAAGCTCTGTGTTCTCATCACATAGCCACTGATAATCTCTGAGAGCGCAGCCCTCCCACACTGATCAGCTGACGTGCTCACATACAGTCACCTGCCTGCATAATAAGGACACAGCACTGGGGACCTGAGGGAGAGTATTAGTTTTTTTTGTGTGTGTGTGGCGTGATGCAGAGAGCTAATCAGCATGTGAAGCCCTGGTGCTCCAAAATGCTGATTAGATAACTGGGATACAGTATTTGCTGCTCTCCAAGCCCGGGATGATGGGCAGGGTGTGCAGGGAATATTAATTTGCTTAATAAGAAGGAACAAGTGATCACGCAGCAGCTGCTCATGACTCACATTTGTGCTCACGTTATGAGGCAAAAAAGATACAGAGCGATGGCTCTTTTCTCAAAAAAATTGTATGTTAGTACACTCTTAAGGCGAGGTACCGCAAATGCAGTATAGATTGTACACTGGATACTGTACATTATGTACATGTACTGCAACATAGATTGTATATAGTATACATTATGAACATGAACTGCAACAGGGGCTGGCTGGCCAATTTTAGCCTGGGGGGGCAAGCACAATGCAGAGGCCCATTATGACGCGAGCCGCAGCCAATCTTAAGCAGGGGCCAAGTGAGGAGCCGGGGGGAGGGGGGTTAGGGGTGCTGCCGCTGCAGCCACGGGTGAGGAGCGCCGATCACGGTTTACCTTCCAGCAGCCAGCATGAGGAGAGGAAGCTGCTGTGTGTGCAGATCCCGCCCCCTACATCTCTGCCGCTCCCCCTGCGTCCTTGCCGCCTGAGCCTAGAGGCTCACACTGTCCAATGGACGGTGCGGCCCTGATCTTAAGGCTTGGGTGTCCACATGTGCGAAAGAGGTACACCTTCTAACAACCTGTTTCACAAAAATGTTAGAGGAACAATAGATACCGTATATACTCGTGTATAAGCCGACCCGTGTATAAGCCGACCCCCCTACTTTTGCCCCAAAAATCTGGAAAAACCTATTGACTCGTGTATAAGCCGAGGGTGGACCTCAGCACAGGTATACAGCCCCCAGCAGTGTGGTATACAGGCCCCCCCCCAGTGGTATACAGGCCTCCCCAGTGGTAGTATACAGCAGCCCCAGTGGTAGTATGTAGCATCCCCAGCAGCCCCAGTGGTAGTATACAGCAGCCCCAGTGGTAGTATATAGGAGCCCCAGCAGCCCCAGTGGTAGTATACAGCAGCCCCAGTGGTAGTATACAGCAGCCCCAGTGGTAGTATACAGCAGCAGCCCCAGTGGTATATACAGCAGCAGCCCCAGTAGTATATACAGCCCCAGTGGTAGTATACAGGCAGCCCCAGTAGTATATACAGCCCCAGTGGTAGTATACAGGCAGCCCCAGTAGTATATACAGCCCCAGTGGTGTATACAGCCCCAGTGGTAGTATATTGCAGCCCCAGTGGTGTATACAGCCCCAGTAGTAGTATATTGCAGCCCCAGTGGTGTATACAGCCCCAGTGGTAGTATATTGCAGCCCCAGTGGTGAATACAGCCCCAGTGGTAGTATATTGCAGCCCCAGTGGTGTATAGAGCCCCAGTGGTAGTATATTGCAGCCCCAGCGGTAGTATACAGCAGCCCCCGTAATCCAGGGCCCCCCCAGCCTGACTCCGGTCACCTGTAAAGGAAACTATACTTATCACTGTCCCGCTGTCCGCGCCCGCTCGCAGCTGCCGTCCGCGATCCTCCATCTTCATGCGTCTTCTTCCTGTTTCCTGTGTTCGGCGCCGGCATTGACGTCATAGGCAGCTGAATAGAGATTGTACTTCAAGAGTAATCGGTGACAGCAGAGGAAGCAATTTTTACATGACTTGCATTTACTTTTGACAACATCAGTATCTGCAGGTACACCCCATTCATCTCTATCTCCTTCTCCTCCATCTTCTTCGGTAGCTGCAGTTGTTTGTTCTGGCTCGTCCAAGTGTACCATCAACTTAGGAAAGAGGTTTGCAAAACTTCTGAGTTCACTAGTAAGAGCTTCTTCATTAACTTTTGATAGTTCTGAAATTCTTGTTAGGGTGCCTTCCTTGAATTGGTTGGAGTCATTTCGAATATTTTCAAAACATTTTGGATGCAAAAACTGTATCTATTATCAGCTGTTTATTTTCTGAAAATCTTTCAGTAAGGCTTGTCAAAATTTGATAGAAAATTGGCCTGTGAACTTCCACACGAAAACGTTGTGTTTCATCAGCTGGACGTTCATCAACTGAGCTTTTACCTGCCATTCTTTTCTTTCTGCCAGTCCTCTTCACTTGGATCTCTGTTTCAACCTCCAAGAATGAAATATTATCATGACTCGATATTAGATTATTCATTTTTAATGCAAATTGTGTAGCAGTTTCTTTAATATGTTCAAATGTTATCTTCTTAAGCTGGTCAATTGCATTTTCGATCATTGTCCATGCTACCATAAAGTCAAGGCCACTTGTCTGCAAATATTTTGAAACAGGGCCAATAACATCAAAAATAGGAAGAAACACGTTTGCTGTTAAAATGGTCTTAAACTCGCACAGCTTTGCATACAGAGAGGTAGCCTCAGATGCAGTTCTTGAATCACAGTTGTGCATTTGTGAGATTAAATATACCTAAATATACATATGAACTTTGCATGTTTGCTGCACCATCAAATGATTCTCCAGCGATCTTATGGTAGTCAAGTCCAAGTACTTTGAAGTTAGCCATTAACAGTTCATGAAATTGTGCTCGCTTCGGCAGCACATATACTAAAATTGGAACGATACAGAGAAGATTAGCATGGCCCCTGCGCAAGGATGACACGCAAATTCATGAAGCGGTCCATATTTTTAGCTGCTTCAGTTTATATAAAGTCAACAGTTCATGAAATCCTCGACCCGATGCATCTTTAACTGAAAGAACAGAAATGAGTCGTTCCTGAATCTCTTCATTTTTTACATACCGTATATACGCGTGTATAAGCCACCGTAACCCCCCCTACTTTTGCCCCCAAAAGCTGGTAAAAGTTATTGACTCGCGTATAAGCCTAGGGTATGAAATGCAGCAGACCCCCATCCAATTATATAGCCCCCTGTCACTGGTATATAGCACCCCTCAGTAATGGTATACAGGTCCCTCAGCAGTGGTATTATACAGGCCCCTCAGCAGTGGTATTATACAGGCCCCTCAGCAGTGGTATACAGGCCCCTATGCAGTAGTATACAGGGCCCTGTGCAGTAGTATACAGGCCCCCAGTGGTGGTATACAGGCCCCTGTGCAGTAGTATACAGGCCCCTGTGCAGTAGTATACAGGCCCCTATGCAGTAGTATACAGGCCCCCAGTGGTGGTATATAGGCCCCTGTGCAGTAGTATACAGGCCCCCAGTGGTGGTATATAGGCCCCTGTGCAGTAGTATACAGGCCCCCAGTGGTGGTATAGCCGTGCATGTATACAGGCCCCTGTGCAGTGTATACAGGCCCCTGTGCCGTGTATACAGGCCCCTGTGCCGTGTATACAGGCCCCTGTGGCCCTGTGTATACAGGCCCCTGTGCCGTGTATTACAGGCCCCTGTCGTGTATTCGCCCTGTGGTATTCAGGCCCCTGTGCCGTGTATTCAGGCCCCTGTGCCGTGTATACAGGCCCCTGTGCAGTGGTATACTGGCCCCCAGTGGTGGTATACTGGCCCCTAGCAGTAACACACAGCCCCCCCTCCTTAGTATGTCCCCCCCCCCCCCCAGGCTGCAGCACCGGTTAAAATAACAAACGTTTGATACATCACCTTTCCGGCGCAGCTCCTCCCGGTCCCGGCTTCTTCTTCCGGCTTCTAGTGTTGTGACCGCGCGCAGGAAAGGACGTCATCTCCTGCGCCCGGTCACATGACACCGGCACAAGCAGGAAGAAGCCGGGAGCGGAGGAGCTGCGCCGGAAAGGTGATGTATGAAACTTTTGTTATTTTAACAGGTGCCGCAGCCTGGGGGGGACATACTAAGGAGGGGGGACTGTGTGTTACTGCTGGGGGCCAGTGTATTGCAATATGCACAGCATCCCCCTGCCGCTGATGGACGGGGGGATGCGGTACATATTCATTACACTAATGAGGCGGCCCCACGTGACCGCCCGCGGTCACTGCGGCCACCTCCTGCCTCCTCCAGCCACCGGTCACAGCCCCCCTCTGCAAAAACCGAGTGACTCGCGTATAAGCCGAGGGGAGGACTTTTCAGCCCAATTTTGGGCTGAAAAACTCGGCTTATACGCGAGTATATACGGTACCTTATAACAAATGTTGCTTGATCTACAATCCCTGCATCTTGAGTTGAATCAACTTGGATGCTAAATCTCTTTTCACCAATTCCAGAAACTATGCCTTTCTTTACACAATGAACCACTGCCATAACAACTGTAGTTACGGTCTTGTATGATAAAAAAGTCACTAAACTTCCATGGCCGCCTGACATTTTCCCAGCTTTTCCTCTTTTTTTCTGAACGCGTTTTTCTTTTTTCACTCTCTTCAATACATTTTTCAAGGTGAATTTGTAATGGCATATCATAATGGATAAAAGTAATATAATTTCCCAAAAATTACCATGGTTAATTTCACTGTTGTTAAGGTTGTAAAGTGGCTCGTTGGTTCCATGGGCACAAAATGGCAAGCCTTGTTTCCCTAACAGTTTTACGACATGAAAAATGTGTTTCATGACTTCGATATTCTGAAGTACTTCCTTCTTTTGTTTTGAAGCTTGATCTGTGTTTATTAATATGTCTATGGTTTTGTTTTTCTTTGCAATGAGGTATGCATTAGCAGCATCACAATGACTGATTGACATTTCATGTTTGGCAGCAGCTTGGGTGAAACAGCTTTTGAAAAGGCAATGCATATGCTGCAGAAAAATGCTTCAATTTTTCGTTTTATCACCTTCACGGTTAGCCAAGAGCGCATAACATGATCTCCATTTTGTTTCCTCCGATAATGTAAATCTGCCTCCTTAAATGGGACGTGGTCGCAATCCAAGGTAGTAGGTTGATAAGGATGTTGATCAACAAATGCAATTTTTTCACCAAGAGAACTTGATGAAGATAGCACAAATGAAAGGCTGGTAGATTTTACTACATCCAAGTCATGGCTTTCTGAGATCATGGTGACCTCTTGCTCTGGAAGGTTCATTTGTTCTTCTTGGTAAATACTGCGTGATTGTGGTTGATAGCTCTGCTGTGAGCTGCTTTCTGGAAAAACTTCCATATCACTAACATTAGCATCCAAATCTCCTTCCTTCATAGGTAACATTTTTGGAGAGCTTGAAAGTTCACTTGGAGTTGTATCAGCCAAAATCTCCTCAGTATTACTTTTTTGGGTTTCATCAGTTCCCTAAGATAAGCTTTATGTTAGTGAAACCAAAGGTCTTTGGTTTATAATGCTTTAATACCGCAATACCACCTAAACCAATACAGGTATGGCCTGTCAGTAGCCTTGGGATCCGACAAGTGCATCGTTTTTTTTCTATGACTTTTACCATTAAACATTCAAAAAGTGTACATTTTTAACGCAATATGATCATGGTGACATTTGATTGGTCCTCAAATTGCCAAAAGCTCAACCATTTTTAGTGGTTAATTAAAATGATCATAGATTTAGGTGTTACTGCGGCTTAAAGATATTCGTGCACAAACAAAATGAACATCAGGTTGCTCAAGAAAATCCATGCACTCAAAGTCAAACACCATGCAAACATTGGGTCCTGTACGTTCAATCTTACAATCACTAGCATTTATTGTTAGCATAATATTTGTAATTTCTTTAACATTGGAATTATGTTAAAGCATGCTGTATCATATTTCTCTTAAGGTGCAGTCAGAGGGCTGTATAAGTCGGACTGAAATTTGCCCACAATGTTACCATTGCCCGCAGCTCTCTTGAGCCAAGCACAACAGCTGCATATGTAACCTGCCAGGCTCTGTTTGGGAAAATTGCAGGCTAATCTGTATATTGTGGGCAGATTTCAAACCAATTTATACGCAGTTTGACTGCACACTTATGGTTACTGTAGAAGACTCCAAAAAATGTATCTCATTCCAGCGAGGTATATTGTCCAATAAGACTTACTATTGAGGCAATACAATGCTCTATGCACTTGGCTCTTCCAGGACCTCAGCATTTCAGAGCAGTCTTTTGACTAATCGGGGAATGTCTCTGCACCTGTACCCCAATGACTGGAAGCACAAAAGCCTGTATAATATTTAAAACTTTTTTGTATATGATTGTTAACTTTTAAACCTTTTCAGCCATAATTTCAAAAAAACACAAAGTAATGATTTATTTATTTTATAAACAAGAGTGACTGCATACAGTCCCATGACCTACTGCCATTTTTGAAGCTGGCATTACGCAACCGTCTTTAATGTTATGAATTGGCATGTAACTGGCACTTGTTTTAGAACCAATTTTTTCCGTTGTCACTGTTGTTCAGTTTTGCATGATAGAATTTTACAGTGATCAATTTATGATGTTCAAAATGTTCACAAAGATGATGTAACTTGCCATTTTTCACTTGCATTTTAAATGCCACTCTCACAAAAGGACAAGTAGATACATGTCTTAGAACCAGCTAAAACGAAATCAGGGTTGCCAATTTAATTTTTTTTTTCTATCTGTATTATCAAAAGTCACAGCCAGACATTTTTTTGGTTACACAAATTGAAAAGCCTTATGAATAAAGAATGTAAGTTATTTCATGTACAGCTTTGATATTATTGAAGACATTAGCAACATTTACTGTAATGTGTAAAATCACAATAACCTACGAAAGCTCATGAAGCTTCAAATGACAGGAAGCACAAAAGGTGCGCTGTTTTTATGAACTGTCAAAGAATTTTTAGAAAGTTGGCATCCCTGATCTGTGTTCGGATCAATTAACTTTTTACATACCACTGTAAAAGACAGTCTGTTTTGGATCCTTTCCAGCTAAATCAAGCTCTTTCATCCTTTTCTCTCGAACTTTCTGAGCACCTCCTTTACCTATTTTAGATTTTCCACTTTCCATAGTTATATATAAACTACAAACAACTACCACCATAGAAAAAAACACAATTAAATTATAGAATTAGCAGCTCGGCTAAACAATAATGCTCTATATGACACATCAGCCATAAAGTTGCTTCAAATTCAGTCATATGGGCTTTAATCCCAGGAACCGCAATTTTCTGATCATCATAATGGGAGACCCAGACAATGGGGTTTAGGGCGCTGCCCTCCGGAGGTCACACTAGGTACTACAAGTTTGTAGCACCGCCTCCTCCGCTTATAAACCCCCACCGTAGGAGACATCCTCAGTTTTAAACTTAGTGTGCTCGGAGGATCACGCTTTGCTTGCACTTCACTGCATTCTCACAGCTTACGTGATGGCGTATGAAGACAAGGTAAAATGGTCCCGCTCGGGACCCCCGACAGCCTCCCCGCTCACCCTCTGCGGAACACGCTGGTGGAGGTACCGGAGGGCTTTTAGCCTGGACACTTCAGTGTTCTCCCGGTACGCTGTCGCGCTCCTTCCTTTCCATCCCTCCATGGAGGCTCTGGTAAGGGGGAGCCTGGAGCCTTGCACAGCTCCGCTCCGTCCGAGGCCTCCCTAAATGGTGCTTACAGACCGGACGGAGCCAGCCCAGTCCGAGGCCTCCCTAAATGGTGCTTACACTCCGGACTGGTGCTGTACCCCCGTCCGAGGCCTCCCTAAAGGTGCTTACAGACCGGACCGGCACTGAGGCACCTGGTGTGTCTCCTGTGTGCCTGGGGGTAGTGTCTGTCACTGTGGTGTCATGACACTCAGACCGCGCGGTTACCCTCGGGTCCGCGGTTCTGGCGGTGACCCTGTGCTGGGGTCTCCCTGGCTGACCGCCCTGTGTGTCACAGGGGCTGAGGCTGCAGACTGCGAGTGTTTTGATGTGTACATGCAGTCTGAGAGTGTGTGTGGTGATATTCACACTCTTTTCCCGCGCTGCGGGCTCCGGCACCTCCATTGCTGAGGCAGTCTGGAGGAGGAGGAGGCAGCCCTTATGGTGACATCACCGCTGGGCGTGTTGTGTGTTCTTCCCGCGTGTTCCTGGCTCCGCCCACATCTTCACTGTCGGCGGCCATCTTCTCCCTCACTTCCCGGCTGGGATCTGGCTGCAGCGCGTGTCTGCACTTGCAAGGGAGACCGGAACTCGCGGAGGTCACACACACTCACCGCTTCCTCCTACCGCTTTACTGCGGTCGGTAAGCCACCGGGATTCCCGGGTTGTTTGTGAACTTTGGCTTATATTCCCCTCACTGTGGAGATGTCCTCAGTTGGGAAGCATGCTGCTAAGGCGGCAGTGGTCACCGTTTCCTGCGCTACATGCAACGGGACACTGGTGGAGGGGTCCTGCAATAACTGCGGACGCCCAGAGGCCCGGTCTGCTACTACTGAGTCTGCAAATCCGGGATTACTCCCTGAGGTTCAGGTGATCCCAGGGCCATGGGAAACGCAGAATAAGATCAATGAATCTCTGCTGTCCCAGATGTCCTCCATGTCGCAAACCCTGGAGGCACTGCATAGGAGACTGGAAAACCCAGCTACTCCTCCTAGTTACCCCCGGGTGTCTCTTACTTCTGCTGTAAGACCCCCTAAGCGAGCCCGTGAGGCTTCTCCTGAGCTCCAGACTCTCTCTGAGGAGGAGCGTTCCTCTGATGGTGAGGAAGATGATGGGGGTTCTACTCTTGGGTCTATGTCTGAACCTCCAGATGGGGTGGAGGATCTGGTGTCCTCCATCAATGAGACATTGCGTCTTGTCACTCCTCCTGAGGAGGTGACTGTACACCCCAAGGAGATATACCAATGGCTGCGGCCAGAGGCTAGACCAAGTGGCTCCTTCATGGACCACACTAATTTCGGAAGGGTGATTAAAGCTCCCAGGTTGCATCCTGGGCGGCGTTATGTCCGTAAAACTAAGGACAATCGCTTTCCCTTTCCCCAGGAGGCGCTCCAGGAATGGTCGCAGTCTCCAAGGTGGATGCTTCCATGACTAGGATTGCTGCGCGCTCCTTGTTTTCTGCCTCTGATAGCTCCTCATTGAAGGATGCTACTGATAGACAGGTCGAGCAACTCGCCAAGTCTTCATATGAGGCTGTGGGGTCCTCGTTTGCCCCTAATTTTGCCGCAGTCTGGACCCTACAAGCGATTACTATCTGTTTGGATGGTATCACTGATCTAGCTAGGTCCAGTCCAGAGGTCCTGGCTCTCACTGAGAGAGCAAGGGCCTATGCGGACTATGCCAGGACGGCATCTTTGGAAACTGCCACTCGCTCTGCTGTGGCCTCGGCCAATGCAATTGCGATCCGCAGGCTGTTGTGGCTGCGTCTTTGGGACTCAGATGCCACATCTAAGAAGATTTTACAAAATCTTCCGTTCGCTGGTGACAGGCTTTTTGGCACCGAACTGGACAAATTGATAAAGGATTCTGCTGAGTCTAAGATACCGCAGAATAAGCCTAAGCCACGGTACACCGTGAAAAGGAACCCTAAGCAGTGGTCCTTTCGCTCCGGTTCACAGTCATCAACGGCGTCCACTCGCTCAGACCGAGGGGGCAAGCCTGCTACTCAGTGGCGTTCCAAGAGTCGTCAGAAGAAGCCGGCGGGGGCAGCGGCTGCCACCCCCAAGCCCGCCTCGACATGACTCGCTCTCTCATCCTGCCTCCCCACAGGTGGGGGGCCGCCTGTCCCGCTTTCAGGACCAGTGGCTCCTTCACATTCAAGATCAGTGGGTTCGAGACGTAGTCTCAAGAGGTTACAGGATAGAGCTGACGTCACAACCAATACACCGATTCCATCGGTCGGTTCCATCCCCAGAAAAGGCTCAGGCTTTTCACCTGGTGTTGGAGGGACTCCGCAGAGACGGAGTGGTGGTCCCTGTGCCCACGGAAGAGAGGTTCAGGGGTTTTTACTCCAACCTCTTTATTGTCCCAAAGAAGGACGGCTCTTTTCGCCCGGTGTTGGACCTCAAGTTGTTCAACCGGCACGTGTTGGTTCGGAAGTTCCGCATGGAATCCCTGCGCTCAGTGATCGCAGCTGTGTCACAGGGAGACTTCCTAGCGTCCATCGATATCAGGGACGCTTACCTTCACGTCCCCATTGCACCAGCTCATCAGCGCTGGTTGAGATTCGCAGTGGGGGAAGAGCACTTCCAATTTGTGGCACTGCCGTTCGGGCTAGCCTCAGCACCACGGGTGTTCACAAAGGTGATGGCCTCCATGATGGCTCTCCTGCATGCGCAGGGACACGCCGTCATACCCTATTTGGACGACCTGTTGGTCAGGGCGCCATCGGAAGACCTTTGTCGGGTGAGCCTGGAGGTGACCATGAAGTCCCTGGAACGGTTCGGGTGGCTTATCAACATTCAAAAGTCGACCCTGGTTCCGACCCAGTCATTGACATATCTGGGCATGGACTTCCACACGGACTCGGCCCTGGTGTCCCTACCTCAAGCCAAGCAGCTTGCGATCCAATCAGGAGTGCAGAATGTCCTCCTGTCTCCACAGTCATCCCTACGGGTTTTGATGAGACTGGTGGGTCGCATGGTAGCGGCGATAGAGGCGGTGCCGTTCGCACAATTTCGCCTCCGTCCTCTCCAGCTGGAGATTCTTCGCAGATGGGACAAGAGGACGATTTCCTTGAATCGGCTGGTGACGCTGTCACAACCAACCAGGGATTCCCTACAGTGGTGGCTACAGCCACATCATCTGGCACGGGGACGGTCCTTCCTAAAACCGTCATGGTTAGTGGTGACCACCGACGCCAGTCTGAAGGGCTGGGGAGCGGTGTTCTTGCACCACAGGGCTCAAGGCCTCTGGACTCAGTCGGAGTCGGCGTTGCAGATCAACGTGCTGGAGATCAAGGCGGTCTATCTGGCGCTCCTGGCGTTTCAGAAATTCCTGTCAGGACAACCCATTCGGGTACAGTCCGACAATGCGACGGCCGTCGCCTACATAAATCATCAGGGAGGGACCAGAAGTGCTCAGGCCCTCACCGAAGTCCACCGCATTCTAGCTTGGGTGGAGGAAAACGGCTGCCTGATCTCCGCAGTTCACATCCCAGGGGTCGAGAACTGGGAGGCCGACTATCTGAGCCGACAGGGGATGGACGCCGGAGAGTGGTCCCTTCACCCAGACGTCTTCCGGGACATCTGCGGCAGATGGGGCACTCCGGACGTGGATCTGATGGCCTCACGGCTAAATCATCAGGTGCCCCAATACGTGGCGAGATCATGGGATCCTCAGTCTCTGGGGGCGGATGCCCTGATCCTGAGTTGGTCCAGCTTCCAGCTGCCATATGTGTTCCCGCCTCTAGCTCTGATTCCCAGGGTCCTGTGGAAGATCAGGTCGGAATGCAGAGTAGCCATTCTAGTGGCTCCAGATTGGCCCAGGAGGTCCTGGTACCCGGACCTGTGGCAACTGTCAGGCGGACACCGGTGGGCTCTTCCAGAGCGCGCAGATCTTCTCGCGCAAGGCCCATTCTTCCACCTCAATTCCAGGGCCCTCAGATTGACTGCATGGCTCTTGAGGCCTGGCTGCTGACATCCAGAGGTTTCTCTCCTACAGTGGTTGCCACTATGAATCGGGCAAGGAAACCCGTTTCCAGGAAGATATACCACAGAACGTGGAAAATCTTTTTTACCTGGTGTGCCTCTGGTGGTCACTCACCGTGGCCGTTGTCTATCCCGACATTGTTGGCCTTCCTACAGTCGGGTTTGGAGTTGGGATTATCCCTTGGCTCTCTGAAAGGTCAAGTATCAGCACTTTCCGTGCTATTTGACAGGCGCTTGGCGCTCCTCCCGAAGGTCCGCCAATTTCTGCAGGGGGTGTCTCGGGTGGTTCCGCCCTACAGGCGGCCCCTGGACCCTTGGGATCTCAACGTGGTCCTGGCGGCTCTGCAGAAACCGCCGTTTGAGCCACTGAGAGACATCTCTCTCTCTCGTCTGTCCCAGAAGGTGGTCTTTCTGGTGGCGATTACGTCTCTGAGAAGGGTCTCAGAATTGGCTGCACTTTCGTGCAAGTCACCCTTTCTGGTGGTTCACCAGGACAAGGTGGTGTTGCGCCCACGGCCTGAATTTTTGCCGAAGGTGGTTTCAACATTCCACTTGAACCAGGAGATTGTTCTCCCATCATTTTGCCCCGCTCCCGTTCATCAGGTTGAGCGCGACCTCCATACTCTGGATCTCGTGAGAGCTGTACGCATTTATGTGTCCAGGACCGCCTCCTTTAGGAGTTCGGATTCCTTATTTGTCCTCACGATGGGTCGCTGTAAGGGGTCCGCGGCTTCAAAGTCGACCTTGGCCAGATGGATCAAGGCTCCCATTCAGGAGGCTTACCGGTCTTCTGGTTTGCCTATCCCGGTGGGTTTGAAGGCACACTCTACTAGAGCTGTAGGTGCCTCTTGGGCCTTGCGACATCGAGCTTCTGCTCTACAGGTGTGTCAAGCGGCCACTTGGTCCAGCCTGCACACTTTCTCTAAGCACTATATGGTGCATGCCCATGCCTCTGCGGATGCGAGTTTGGGCAGGCGGGTTCTCCAGGCGGCGGTTGCCCACCTTTAAAAGGGAACCATGTGTTATCCGTCTTGTTGAGGAACTCTTCCCGCCCTGGGGTATTGCTTTAGGACATCCCCATTGTCTGGGTCTCCCATTATGATGATCAGAAAAAAGAGAATTTTGTTTACGTACCGTAAATTCTTTTTTCTTGAATCATCAATGGGAGACCCAGCACCCACCCAGTTGTTCCGTTGCATGTTTGCATTTGATCTGTTCTCTGTTGAGACAGTGTTTCCGGGTTGTTACACCGTCTGGGCACGGCATTCTTCCCGATGTTTCGGGTGTGGTTTATTTCTCCTCGCAGCTTATGGACTAAACTGAGGATGTCTCCTACGGTGGGGGTTTATAAGCGGAGGAGGCGGTGCTACAAACTTGTAGTACCTAGTGTGACCTCCGGAGGGCAGCGCCCTAAACCCCATTGTCTGGGTCTCCCATTGATGATTCAAGAAAAAAGAATTTACGGTACGTAAACAAAATTCTCTTTGTTTCAACCGTATGGTCTTTTTCAAGCAGTATCAAAACACATCTGAAGTGCACATACTTATAGCACCCATGCAAGGGGCTTATCAATTATACAATTAATATCATAGTGAGTAAAATCTCATATATAAATAACATACAAAATCATCAGGTTTGAATAAATTATATAAATAGTGCATACATATACAGTATAATCAAATCTTTTGTGCTTACATATTATAAAATGTCCATGTAGACTTAATGCTCTGTGCACAAGTGAAAGACCTAAAACAATCATACTCAGATTAATGACTCACTGCACCAGTCTCATGGCTGTTAAACAGGAAAATGCTGTTCTCTCAGCGTGTAGTTCCCTGTAATGTTCATGCCTACTACTGTAAAGGTAATATTAATAACAATATTAATAACAAGTTGCTGCTCCTGACCAAATCAATATAGACCAAGCGCCGGCATTGAAAAGTAGTAAACACCAGACACAGTGAGTCAGATGTACACCCTTCCTTGGTCAGACCCAAGCTCCCAGTGCCTGTTTATTATAAGACGTTTGGTTTTTACTCAAAAAGGGGCTCGGTCAGCCCTACTCAGATGTATTCATTGGTCCATGGGCAATAAGGGGCTCGGTCAGCCCTACTCAGATGCATTCATTGGTCCATGGTCAATAAGGGGCTCGGTCAGTCCATGGGAGGATCCTTGAGGTCATCAAGGGGTGTGGTCTTGATCGAGTATGTTATTCTGTGATTGGTTCGTCTTCCCTGACCTCCAGCTTCGGTGATTGGTCAGACTTCTTTGGACTCCATCTTGCTCTCAGCACATGGTGTGATGTGGCAGGAAATGGCAGCCATGTTTAAATCACAACTTATACAATGTAAAATAATACACTATATATATCATTTCTCCCATGCCCTTATGTCTTAGGCTTAATGAAGTATTTTGATCTTAAGGCTCTCCTTAACACTACTTCATTTCCCTTTCCTGACCGCATGTGACTACATAGATCCCGCTCATGCGCAGTAGCGCATCGGGACTCTCAGTGTGTAGTTTTTCACACACACACTAGTTCTTCAATCCCGCGCATGCACATTATAGCCACGGGATTCTCGGGCACCATCTTTATGCACCGATATACATGGAAATTACCGTATATACTCGTGTATAAGCCGACCCGTGTATAAGCCGACCCCCCTACTTTTGCCCCCAAAAACTGGGAAAACGTATTGACTCGCGTATAAGCCGAGGGTGGACTCCAGCACAGGTATACAGCTCCCAGCAGTGAGGTATACAGCAGCCTCCCCAGTGGTAGTATACAGCAGCAGCCCCAGTGGTAGTATACAGCAGCCCCAGTGGTAGTATACAGCAGCCCCAGAGGTATATGCAGCCCCAGAGGTATATGCAGCCCCAGAGGTATATGCAGCCCCATATGCAGCCCCAGAGGTATATGCAGCCCCAGAGGTATATGCAGCCCCATATGCAGCCCCAGAGGTATATGCAGCCCCATATGCAGCCCCAGAGGTATATGCAGCCCCATATGCAGCCCCAGAGGTATATGCAGCCCCAGAGGTATATGCAGCCCCAGAGGTATATGCAGCCCCATATGCAGCCCCAGAGGTATATGCAGCCCCAGAGGTATATGCAGCCCCATATGCAGCCCCAGAGGTATATGCAGCCCCATATGCAGCCCCAGAGGTATATGCAGCCCCAGAGGTATATGCAGCCCCATATGCAGCCCCAGAGGTATATGCAGCCCCATATGCAGCCCCAGAGGTATATGCAGCCCCAGAGGTATATGCAGCCCCAGAGGTATATGCAGCCCCAGAGGTATATGCAGCCTCATATGCAGCCCCAGAGGTATATGCAGCCCCAGAGGTATATGCAGCCCCAGAGGTATATACAGCCCCAGAGGTATATGCAGCCCCAGAGGTATATGCAGCCCCAGAGGTATATGCAGCCCCATATGCAGCCCCAGAGGTATATGCAGCCCCATATGTATATGCAGCCCCAGAGGTATATGCAGGCCCAGAGGTATATGCAGCAGCTGCAGCCCCAGAGGTATATACAGCAGCTGCAGCCCCAGAGGTATATACAGCAGCCGCAGCCCCAGGGCTGTATACAGCCGCAGCCCCAGGGCTGTATACAGCCGCAGCCCCAGGGCTGTATACAGCCGCAGCCCCAGGGCTGTATACAGCCGCAGCCCCGGAGGTATACAGGCCCCCCATCAAGTTCCAGGGCCCCCCCCCCCTTGCGCGCCAGCTTGTAAAGGAAAATCATACTTGCCAGTGTCCAGTCGCGCCGTCCGCAGCTGCCGACATGACGATCCCGGGCTCCATTCAGCGTCTTCCGGCTTCCGACTTCCTGTGGTCGCGGGCAATGACGTCATTGCCCGCGACTACAGGAAATGCGGAAGACGCTGAATGGAGCCCGGGATCGCGTGTCGGCAGCTGCGGACGGCGCGACAGGACACTGGCAAGTATGATTTTCCTTTACAGGCTGGCGCGCAAGGGGGGGGGGCCCTGGAACTTGATGGGGGGCCTGTATACCTCCGGGGCTGCTGCGGTATTTTTTTATTTTTTTATATACTCGCGTATAAGCCGAGGGGGGACTTTTCAGCCCAAATTTTGGGCTGAAAAACTCGGCTTATACGCGAGTATATACGGTAAGCCACTTACACCCAAAGAAAACTACAGGGTGTATATTTAATAGCATGTTCAAGTGAAATCATAAGATAAATGGCTGTTACTACATCATCAAACCCACAGTAAGCTATTGTCACCGTCCAGAGGACTTTTTACAGTTAAGGGCGCTAATATAGCGCTCAAATAGATCATAACCCCACAATGTCATAGCATCTAGGGGATTCGACCATTCTGTTAAAGTGACAGCTCCTTGGTTTATTTTAAAGTAGATCCCCAGCCAAATCCATATCATTATAATAGGGCACATCGTCACTGTCCAGAAGACTAAATACAGTTACGTGCTTAATGTGTATTATAAGCACAAATGACCAAATCACTAGACAGCATTCTCATGCCATATAGTGTAGGTCATTCTATTTAAGTGACAGCACCTATACATAAATGACTTTCCATTGAAGGTTAATAATACCAAACTATACATTATTATTCCAGGTTTCTTTATTAATATCCAAAGCAAGACTATATAGTCACAATAATCAAGTGAAAAAAAACAAGAATGAAGAAAAAATTAAATACAATCATGGGCAATAATAGTTAAGCCATGTGAAGTAGAATTTTTTTTTCTGGTGCAGCATTGTCATAATCCCGGTATGCCTACAAATACAAAACAACAGATAATTAAAAATTATACATTTTAAAGCCTTTAAAAGAACAGGGATAAGTTCAGCATTTTCAAGAGAAAATAATAAAAAATTACATAAGGCCACCGACTTTATAATCTACATTGAGACCTTTAGGCTTCAATGTATCCAATCTATGGATCCATTCAAGCTCCCGTTTTTTCAAAAGTTTAATACGATCCCCTCCTCTCCTCTGTACTGGTATACAATCAATTATTCAGAATCTCAAATCTCTCTCAGAGTGTCCCATGTCCAAAAAATGTATAGGGACAAATAAGTCTTTTTGTTTTTTTCTAATCGTATACCGATGTTGGGCAATACGAGTTTTGAAATCAAGGGTTGTTTCACCCACATACCATCAGTGACACGGGCACTCCAAGAGATATATTACGAATTCCGATGCACATGTCAGAAAATTCCTTATTTCAAATTTCATACCGGTTTTCGGATGTACAAAAATTGACCCCTTTATCATCAGATTGCAGTTGATAATGCAAGACATGGATAGCATCCCTTGCATTTTGAACTGGTTAGGTACTTTTGTCCGTATTTTTTGAAGCTCCCAATGTCTGAATGTATCAACTTATCCCCTTGCTTGAGAAAGACCATACGGTCGAAACGTTGCGGTTCCTGGGAATAAAGCCCAAATGACTGAATTTGAAGGAAGTGCTGCCTCTATTTTTTCTTGTGTGTGTGTGTGTGTGTGTGTGTGTGTGTGTATATGTATATGATATATATATATATATATAGCACAAAACAATTACCTTAAAGTGGTGCAGCGCTTTCCAAAACACCAACCAAGTGTCCTTTATGATATGAATATAAAAATGAAAAAACACAAAAAATTACTCGATAACTCGACACAGTTGACTCCTTTGTTGCCATTTGACTCCTGTATGACAACTATCCATGTAGTGGTAGTAATTAAAACAAATTAGAATCTCTTCTCCACGTCCAATGTACTGCTGAAGAGTTTTGTATGAAGTTTCTGTGTTAGGCCATGGACTCTGTGAGATGACTCAACCCTATTCCATAATTTCTATGCTAGACTATTCGACCAAATCAAGGACACCTTAGTACAGTTTTATTCTCCATTTCCTATAAATCAGCCATGTTCTTAGCAAACTGTCTTGATCGACGACTGCATTTTCACAGACATGAATGCACACTAGTCCTCGCACCTCCATATTTATGTACCTACTGCATTTACTGAGGAGAGCATTCAGATTGAGATAACTCATAAATTCCATAAATAAAAAGGAGTTGAAGCAAAGAAATTTAGATCTTAGTAGCTACTGTGGATATTCTGGATATCAGATATGTCCTGGCCAAGACAACTGCCATCAGAAAAGCTTCAGCACCTAGATGGATCTTTAAAAAGATGTTTTTCTGGTTCATGAAGTAAACTTCCTGGAGAATATCTTGTCCACCAAAGACTTCTGAATGGATTCCTCAAGGGTCAAAGCTGTTAAGGATTGGATGCAACGCAAATCTGTGAAGGCTTTGTAGTGCGTTTGAGTGTTAACAAATACATTTAGTAATTTTATGATTTTTTTCCCCAAAAAATTACCAAACCAGTGACCGATTTGACAAAGAAAAGAGCTTATATGATGAACTGTAAACTTGAGGCAGTCTATACCTTCACAAAGTTAAAGGAATGCTTCTCATCTGACCCTGTGTTGGTTCAGACAGACCGCGAGTGTCTTTTTGTACTGCAGGTTGGCCTGCCTGTTTTTTACCTGACTAATGATTCTATTCTGCCAGCTCGCTCCACCGGCCAGCAGCTACTCTGTGGACGCAACCCAGTGAACCCTGTAGTAAGACCAGATCCCTGTATAGGGGTTAAAGGGTGAAGGCCAGGGTTCCTCTGGGACCTGCTAAGTGGAGTGGCTTGCGTAAAGTCTGTCCGTGGAAGCCCTATTAAGAGCTGCCAGGTCTTCACATCCCTGTGATAACACAGTGTATGTTCACAATGCCAAGGAGAAAAGACTTCAGCAATGATCTTAAAAAATACATTTTTGTTTGCTGTCAACCTAGGAAGGGTTATAAGACAATTTCTACATCATTTGTCCGTCATTTCACAGTAATTATAGGAGGAAAAGGAAAAAGTCTATGCTGTGATAAGAATTATTATAAAATAAAATAACGTGGACCTGACAGAATAAAGAGAGTCAAGAAAACTATTCCACTATGACACCCTCCATTAAAACTCATACTAAGATATTCAACAGTTACAAATCCAACCAAAACATATGAATAAGAAACATAATTTGTCATAAATTAAAGAACATTTGAGCATTTTTACTCTAACAGATAATCCCCCCTCCAATAAAACCATTAGACCAGATACACCCCTGAAACTAAATAATTATAATAATAATAATATTCATTTATTTATATTGCGATATTAAAGGGGCACTGTCCGGTCATTTTTCAGTATGACACTAATATCACCCTTGAATAGGGCCTTGGCAGACCTTTTAAAAACATGTAAAATCATTATTCTACCCTTTGTAGTTTCCATGTTATCAGCATTGTCAGACCCTACAGAGAGTTGCTGCATTAGTTCTGTCCATTATAAGCAGAAACGATTAGTCCTGGCTGTGTTAAACTGTCATGTAATTATGCTCTCTCTATCAGCAGCTCTCTCCTCCCTCTCAGCAGCTCTCTCCTCCCTCTGCTCTGCGGGCACTGTGGTTTACTTTTAGGAGATCTATTCTGTTGAGGACACAGGGAGAGAGGGATTGCAGGTTTGCCTTATCTTATCTAGACTCCATCTGTTTCTGTAATCAGAAATCCTGCTGTGACAGTTCCTGTTGTATTTCACCTCTTTCCTGGCTGCAGACACAGAGCAGAGAGAAGAATACAGCCTCCCCCCCAGTGATCTGTGCAGTGATGTGAATATGTGACATGCATATTCATCATATGGGGAGTGGACAGCAGAGAACTAAGTGGATCCACTGTGAGTGACAGATTGAATGAATCTCTTTATTTGAAGCTTACAGAAGATAGGAGGAAAATATAAATAAAAGAAATACATTAAATAGAGAGAGCTTAGAGAAAGGAATTAGAAAATTATAGCAGTTACATATGGATTTTTGACCTGATGGTTTTCCTTTCATTCCATAGCACTTAACACACATTTGCAACACATTGTCCCCATTGGGGCTGACAATCTAAACACACAACATGCCTGGTAGTGACTTTACTCCTGAACTATGAAGATGTTATGAAATGCATTAAAAAGCTGCAAGGCGAAAAAGACCAGATCAAAAGTTTTCAGTGACCCAGACTGATATTATTCTGTATACCGACTCCTCCTCTTATCGAGGTTCAACATTTTTTGGATCCTATAAATTCCTGATAACTTTCTGCTCATCGCACATCTACCTCAGACATGATTATTATTATTATTATTGACTATTCCCAAGAAAGTTGTGAAGCAACATCTTTTATAGGAGGCCACACTGTTTAATTTTTAGAACCATTTTTTATAATTAATTTAAGATCATCTTTTTTTTTTAAAGGCGGCCAAACTGCTTCATTTTTTTAGAACTATGAGAAAGAGGAATTTTACATTCGCTCTGATGATAAATGTCACAATGAAGACACCAAGGACTTTTCTACCAGTTGAAAAGGCACCAAAAAAATTGAAATTGATAAGTGAAGCAGTGAATGAAAATCTGTCACCATTAATCTACCAAATCCCAGAAGTTCAGAGGGATCCTTTGAATGAACCTGGAAGACCCATTGTGTCAAATACACATTGTGCCACAAGTAACATCTTTACCAGCCTATTCATGGGGATTCTTGACTAAACATATATCCAATTATCCTCCATTCAAAATAAAGAATAAAGTTCAACCCCAATTTCAGCACAATTGACATAGAATTTCTAGACCTCTGGGTATCAATGGTAAAACACAGAGGAAAGTATCTACATTAATCAAGCTGAACCCCTCAAGAAATGTTTTAAAAAACAAAGGATATCTTCCCCCCTCCCCCCCCCCAAAAAAAAAACAGAGGAGCATTTGAAAAAGCAAAAAGACTCCAATAAGAAGAATGCATAAACTGGAATAACTGCAATGCAAAGACAAATACCTGTTACCTGGACTGTTAACCAGAACATTTTGCACAATGTAATAAAAAAAAAAGTCTGACACACTAAAAATGACTGAGATCATTTACACGGCTACTACATTGAAAAATATTTTGACCCCAAGTCAACTATGCCAGCAGCACAAGTAACCAAGATAGAAGACAAGAACATAACAGCAATATGCTTCAAATGTTTCAAAAATAGGTGTTTAAGGTGAAAAGTCATTAAATACAACAGAAGTGACTTCAATCCAATATTACTGGAGAGACTTATGCTATCAAGCACTAATCATCACATAACTCCAGTGTGATCTATCTGATAGACTGGATGTGGCCTCCAATATATAGGCCGGACTACACAGGAACTACATCAGGGGTGAACCACCACTAATTGTAACATCTATGAAGGCTTTGTAAAACAGATTATCTTCACACTGTACCCTATGCCTCAAAGATTAAGAAGATCCAATATGTACAAACATCATCACATCATCGGTTACATTAAAGTGTAAATGTCATTTCATTGAAAAAACAAACAAACAATAGTGCACTGGTTGTTAATGATGGGTCACATAGCAGCTATGGCTGCTTTCACATCAGCGGTTTTCGCTGATCGCGGTAGTTGCGGTGAAAAAAACGCAACTGCCGTGATTACCGCATATTGGCTGCACTTGTGGTTCACTTGTGGCAAGCCCCATACAATGTCTATGAGGCTTGCGGCAGATACGGCAAGTGCGGTATCGGCCGGACCGCACTTGCCGCACCTGCCGCACACTTACCGCAAGCCCCATAGACACTGTATGGGTCTTGCCGCAAGTGAGCCGCAAGTGCGGCCGTTGTGGTTTTTTCACCGCAACTGCCACGATCAGCGAAAACCGCTGATGTGAAAGCAGCCTAATATAATGATTTTTTTGTGCCATATGAGTTATCTTCTCAAATTTTTCGGTGCTCTTTTAAAAACTGCATTTTATGGCTGTGTGGGTGTGGCCAGCATCTGCCAACACTGTGTGTGTATTTCCACAGCTTCTGAGAGCAGACTGGTAGGGAGCAGTGTGACAGCAGCGAAGGGGTTAACAAATCTTGACTGACCTGTGTGGAGCCAGATGACAGACCAGAGGAGCTTGCGCCAAGGAAAGAGGAGTTTGCAGTGATCCCAAGATCTTGACATTGCTTAGCACTGTGCTGTAGGCTGAAATAATCTGATTCATTGTTTCCACGGCCCCTTTCCCTTACATAGTGTAATAGATCCACTCACGCAGCTGCCATTCCAGGTAGACACAGGAAGCCTTGCCAAGTAAACATCAGTTTATTACCGTCATATAACGTGTTCGAACACAAACAAAACATCAACAGTTGGTCCAGCAGGAGGAAACAAAGGAAGTCTCAGTCCAACCAGGTAGGATCAGCTTCTACTGCTCAGAGCTGCACACTGTGCTCTGCAAACTCTAAACTCAAACTCCAGACAAAAAAACCACAGAGGTGAACATTTAACTTCTCTGACCACACCCTGAGGAGGAGGGATGTGGGGAATCAGCCTCAGCTCACATCACGGAGTTCAATAACCTGTCTGACACATATTTCCTATCACTTACGATACCAGTAATCATATTACAATGGTTACATGCCCATATTCAGTGTGAAGATGGATCTGCGTGAGAATGAACATATGTCTGCCTCACACACAGTGTAGTGGGGATACCTACCTTGTGGAAGGCTTATGAATGGTTTCCAACCAGAATTTTCTAATTAAGTATATTTGAAAGCTTATTATAATCACTTGCTCTACATTATTATGAAATAAAAATGTAAACAGCAGTTAAGCATTAAACCAGAGACCAAAAATAAATTCCAAACACTTCAAAGAAAGGTTATATTGGGCCTGGTTGCAGAGCTTTGGCCGCAGCGCTTACATGAACTTACTGCATGATGGCACTGACCCTCATGCTGGCACAGTCCCTCATGCTGCTGCACATTTAAAAAAATAGACTAGCATACTCACCCCTCTCCTCGCTCCCTGCTGTGCTGTCCGCGCCATCCCCGCTGTCTGCTGTGCCGGCATCCGGTCCTGTGAGTAGCGCGCGGTGATGATGTCACTATGCAGCGACTCTCACAGCACCGAATGCTGGCAAAGACGGCGGGGATGGGGCTAACGGCAAGGAGCGAGGAGAGGGGTGAGTATGATCGTCGTCCCAGGGATAGTCAGTGATTTGCTTGCTTTCATTGCGTGGAAAATAGTACCCACTCACTCCTGTGCTCCTGTCACATGTGCTGCTCCCCCGCTGGTGATTGACAGCGGGATGCAGTGCATATTACAGGAGTATAATGAGCGGCCCCACATGATCAGGGCCCACAGCTCCAGCCACCTTCAGCTCCCAGACACTGCTTCATAGACCCTCCTTCACCTACTGTACAACACACAATTTCGCATTAAAAGACGAAACCCCCACTTTGCCTTAAAATTTGGGATAACAAAAGTGTGTCTTATGCGAAAAATACGGTATGTCAACGTCCAAAGTACCATTAGGTCATTGAGGTCTCAGGCTTAGAAATCTTTTTCCACAAAGATACCAGTTTATTACCCCTCGTCCCCTGTATGATCCTCTTGTATTTATTAATATTGAACTATTTACAGTTGTACTATATTACTTCCTTGATTTCCAATGTGCTTGTGTATGTACACAGCCATCTCTTCACTCGGTGGCACCCCCACAAGGACATGTTTATTCATAGATATATACACATAGGCCCAATTAATCGAAGTGTTCTCCCAGAAACCAGTAGCAAAACAGAAGCATAATGCACAGCCTGTATAAAGTCCTGATTGTTGTAGGCAATCTCAGCTCAATGCCACTGATGCCTCTTTTCGGCCCAGGTTGGTTCCATAGCTGCTCATGCTGTTATTGCATCTCCCCTGCGGAACCACAGGGACCAATCTACTATGAAAACGAGTCTTACTTATATACAGAATGGATTTCTGTCCTAATTTTATATTTATACTTTTTGGAATTTGAGATTTTATGTAATTCCAAAGGTAAAATATATGTTTGTACTGTGTTAGCCAGTAGATAGAAAAATATTAAACTTTGAGTCCTCAGTGGTTGATATCTTTTAATGGCTAACTGAAAAGATGGTAATATTTACCGTATATACTCGTGTATAAGCCGAGTTTTTCAGCCCAAAATTTGGGCTGAAAAGTCTCCCCCTCGGCTTATACACGGGTCTATACGGTAGGCTGCGTGGTGGGGGCTGTGGAGGCTGGAGGAGGCGGGGGAGGCTGCTGTATGAGCGGTCCCATCACGTGGGGCCGCTCATTATATATGCACTGCTTCCCCCTGTCAATCAGCGGCAGGAGGAAGCAGTGCATATATGCCCCCAAATGCTAGCACTCTCCCCCCTTGTAAGGGCCCCCCCGCTGCGTATCTTACCATCCCGGTCTTCTGCTCAGCGCCGCTCCTCGGTGCTCCGTTCTTCATGCTGCCGTCCTGTTACATCCGGGATCTCCGGCCGTCGCAGGCATATGACGTCATCGCGCGACGGCCGGGGATCCCGGATGTAACAGGACGGCAGCATGAAGAACGGAGCACCGAGGAGCGGCGCTGAGCAGAAGACCGGGATGGTAAGATAAGCAGCGGGGGGGGGGGGTGGGGGGGGGGGGGGGGGTGGGGGGGCGAGTGAGGGGTGGCCTTACAAGGGGGGCGATACCAGCTGGGCAGCTAATATCCTGGGGCTGCCGTGATACTACCACTGGGCTGTATATACCACTGGGGCTGCTGTATACTACCATCTGAAACCATGGGCTGCTGTATACTACCACTGGGGCTGTATATACCACTGGGGCTGCTGTATACTACCACGGGGCTGTATAACTGGGGCTGCTGTATACTACCACTGGGGCTGTATATACCCTGGGGCTGCTGTATACTACCACTGGGGCTGTATATACCACTGGGGCTGTATATACCACTGGGGCTGCTGTATACTACCACTGGGGCTGTATATACCACTGGGGCTGCTGTATGCTACCACTGGGGCTGTATATACCTCTGGGGCTGCTGTATACTACCACTGGGGCTGTATATACCTCTGGGGCTGCTGTATACTACCACTGGGGCTGTATATACCACTGGGGCTGCTGTATACTACCACTGGGGCTGTATATACCACTGGGGCTGCTGTATACTACCACTGGGGCTGTATATACCTCTGGGGCTGCTGTATACTACCACTGGGGCTGCTGTATACACCTCGGGGCTGCTGTATACTACCACTGCGTCTGCTGTATATACCTCTGGGGCTGCTGTATACTAACTACTGGGGCTGCTGCTGTATATACCACTGGGGCTGCTGCTGTATACTACCACTGGGGCTGCTGTATATACCTCTGGGGCTGCTGTATACTAACTACTGGGGCTGCTGCTGTATATACCACTGGGGCTGCTGCTGTATATACCACTGGGGCTGCTGCTGTATACTACCACTGGGGCTGCTGTATATACCACTGTGGCTGCTGCTGTATATACCACTGTGGCTGCTGCTGTATACTACCACTGGGGCTGCTGTATATACCTCTGGGGCTGCTGTATACTAACTACTGGGGCTGCTGCTGTATATACCACTGGGGCTTCTGCTGTATACTACCACTGGGGCTGCTGTATATACCTCTGGGGCTGCTGTATACCACACTGCTGGGGGCTGTATACCTGTGCTGGTGTCCACCCTCGGCTTATACACGAGTCAATAGGTTTTCCCAGGTTTTGGGGGCAAAAGTAGGGGGGTCGGCTGATACACGGGTCAGCTTATACACGAGTATATACGGTATACATAACATGACATGGAATAGTGGAACTGTTCTTAAAGGGATCCTGTCACCCCCAAAACACCTCAAAAGCTATTAAAAGCTGTCCCTAGAGCATATTCACACTTACCCTACACTCCTTTTAGCTCCTAAATGCAGCTAGTGAAAATGAAGATAAATGTTATTACACTACCTCATTAGTGATGATAATTAGTGACTATGGTATGCATAGTCACCCTGGCAGGCTCTCCCTCTTCATGATATCACGCCTCAATAGGCGTGATCTTCAAATCAGATTCAAATGCGTGCCTCCCCGCTCTGTCCTATGCCAGCCGGACCGCTGCAGTGGGGCTGGGTGACGCGAATCGCGTCATTTCCGGCGCCGGGTGACGTAGTACACCCGCGCCGCTCTGTTAGCTTGAAAACGCGCACTGCGCATGCGCATGTTGGGGTACATAAGGATCCGGAGTGTCTGACTTCAGACTGCCAATGCTTTTGCTCTCTAGGAGATGTTTGGGAGCTACTCTCTGATAGAGAACACAGGACTGCGAGGGCTCCTATCTATGGGATAATCGGAGAAAATAGCTGTCAGCTGACCCAATGTTTGTCCCACAGCTTTCTAAAATGTATGGGGGTCTTCATTCTGATTACTACATGCCCATTAGTCATGTAATAGAAATTGGTTTGGCGTGCACCCAGTTTGTTACTACCGTGTTTTCCCGAAAGTAAGGCAGGGTCTTACATTCTTTTTGTGGCCAAAAGTGGCCCCCTGTCTTACTTTCGGGGGGGGGCCTTACATTGGAGGCCCCACCATCCATCCATCCATCCATCCACACACTGCAGCCATCCATCCACACATTCCCACACATACAGACAGACACATGCATACACATATATACACATATATACACACCACTAGCTGTGAACCCGATGCAAATGCATCGGGATTCTAGAACGTGCATTAATTTGATTATAGTAGTTATAGCTGTTAGCCTGATACAAATGCATCGGGCGTGAGGACATTTTGGGGGTGTGTGAATACTTTTTGGGGGGGTGTGAGGACTTTTTGGGGGGGTGTGAGGACTTTTTGGGGGGTGTGAATACTTTTTGGGGGGGTGTGAATACTTTTTGGGGGTGTGTGAATACTTTTTGGGGGGGTGTGAGGACTTTTTGGGGGTGTGTGAATACTTTTTTGGGGGGCGTTAATACTTTTTGGGGGGGCGTTAATACTTTTTTGGGGGGGTGTGAATACTTTTTGGGGGGTGTGAATACTTTTTGGGGGGGTGTGAATACTTTTTGCGGGGGTGTGAATACTTTTTGGGAGGGTGTGAATACTTTTTGGGAGGGTGTGAATACTTTTTGGGGGGTGTGAATACTTTTTTGAGGGGTGTGAATACTTTTTGGGGGGTGTGAATACTTTTTTGGGGGGGTGTGAATACTTTTTTGGGGGGTGTGAATACTTTTTGGGGGGGTGTGAGTACTTTTTTGGGGGGTGAGTGACTTTTGGGGGGGTGGTGAGGACTTTTTGGGGGGTGTGGTGTGACTTTTTGGGGGGGTTTTGTGAATACTTTTTGGGGGGGTGTTTTTGGTGGGAAACTTTTTTGGGGGGGTGTGATTTGGGGTGCGAGGACTTTTTGGGGGTGTGTGAATACTTTTTGGGGGGGTTGGTCATACTTTTTTGGGGGTGTGTGTAATACTTTTTGGAGGGGTGTGAATACTTTTTGGGGGGGTGTGAATACTTTTTTGAGGGTGTTGATTACTTTTTGGGGGTGTGTGAATACTTTTTGGGGGGGTGTGAATACTTTTTGGGGGGGGTGTGAGGACTTTTTGGGGGTGTGTGAGGACTTTTTTGGGGGGTGTGAGGACTTTTAGGGGGGGGGTGTGAATACTTTTTTGGGGGGTGTGAGGACTTTTTTGAGGGGTGTGAGGACTTTTTGGGGGTGTGTGAATACTTTTTACATGTTTGTACTATGTTCTTGTTCAGTAAACATTACCTTTTGCTATACCTGAAGTGTGCGGTGTCGTCATGTCCCGCAGGTTACCACCTTGCCCACACGCTCAGCTGCCACAGAACCCGGTCGCTGTTCTACCTAGTCTGGGCAGGCCCGGGTCCCCCCTGTGGTCCAGTGGGTCCACATACCCCTTACCTCATGGGTCGCGAGCGCGCCCGTGACATCTGTCATACTGTGGTGCACTTCAGACGTATAACTTTCTCTGGTCACCTCTATCTCTGAACCGTTATTTTTAGTAGGTGTTCTCTTTGGGCACAAACACCTCTCAACAAATCCTTTCCCCCTCCTGCTGTAGTGGGACCTCCTTAGGACTGTTCCAGCTCTTATCTGAGCAATTGGACACAGCCCCCTTCTCCCACAAGTCAAAAAATTGAGTACTGGCCTATGACCACTGGACACACAAATTCCAGGACTACTCCAACATCATGGCTTCCAATGTCTCTGGCTGTCTCAATGACCACTCTGGGCACTGGATAGTCTTTAGTGTCCCCATGAATGCAAGTGACTCTGATCTTCCTTCTGCACATCAGGTAGACATCAGGTATGGCCCTCACTAGGGTCACCAGGCTCCCAGAGTCTTCAAGCCCAGTCACGCATTACGTATTCCCTTCCATGGGACACTTCCATTAGCCCATACTGCAGACTTGACTCACAAAGCATAAACATTATTGTCCCCGGCTCCAGTCCATCTGTGCCACCCCTTTGGATTTGCGATGCTCCTCCCCTTTTGGGTGACCACTTTTTTTTACTCTGCCCCCTTTTGGGTAACCCTCAATCTCTGGGACTCTGACCCATTTTCTGTCATTATTTCTTTTAGGGCCATCTTCTAGGACACCTCCCCCATTTGGAACACCGCCCACCTTTTGGGAAACCCAGTCTATAGGGCAGTGATGGCGAACCTATGGCACGCGTGCCAGGGGTGGCACGCAGAGCCGCCTCCGCTGGCACGCGGCCTCGCCACTACACTGCCGCTTTGATCTGCCGGCGCGCGGCGCGGTGCCGGCAGATCAAAGCTGTGTTGGAGCAGAGGAGATCTCTCCGACACTCTAACTAGATGGTGGGCGGGACTTTTCCCTATGGGCCGCCCACCTGTAGGGTGCGGGGGCCGCCCTTTCCTCCAGCCTCAGTACTGCTCTGTCACCGAGCGGCCACGGCCGTGAAGGGGGCGGGGCCACGGCCGTGAAGGGGGCGGACCGTTTCCCCAAAGCAGTGCCCTTCTCACAGCAATCAGGAGGCCCTCCCAGCGTCTTCATCTCATTCTGATCTCTCTGAGATGATCATGTGAACCCTGATGCCTCCCCTGATGTGACATCATCACAGGTCCTACCGGTATATGTGAGTATCATGTCTGTGTGTGTCTTTCTGAGTGTCGTTCTGTCTGTCAGAATGTCTCTGTGTGTTTGACAGTGTCTGTGTGTCTCTCTGTCTCTACACAACACTATACAGTATATACAGGTCCACACTACATGCTGTACTAGTGTGCCTATATACTGTATATATATAGTGTGGACCTGTATATACAGTATACTGCTGTGTATACAAGATATAACCAACAGTCTCAGATGTGCCAGGGCCGCACGTGTACGACCCAGGGTCCAGCGTGTAACGAGTGCCCAGGGTCCAGCGTGTAAGCCAGTCGCAGTTAAGGTGCCCAGGGTCCGCAGCGTGTAACGTGCCCAGGGTCCGCAGCGTGTAAGGTGCCCAGGGTCCGCAGTGTGTAACGTGCCCAGGGTCCGCAGCGTGTAAGGTGCCCAGGGTCGCAGTGTGTAAGGGTGCCCAGGGTCCGCAGCGTGTAAGGTGCCCAGGGTCCGCAGCGTGTAAGGTGCCCAGGGTCCGCAGCGTGTAAGGTGCCCAGGGTCCGCAGCGTGTAAGGTGCCCAGGGTCCGCAGCGTGTAGGGTGCCCAGGGTCCGCAGCGTGTTAGGTGCCCAGGGTCCGCAGCGTGTAAGGTGCCCAGGGTCCGCAGCGTGTAAGGTGCCCAGGGTCCGCAGCGTTTAAGGTGCCCAGGGTCCGCAGCGTGTAAGGTGCCCAGGGTCCGCAGCGTGTAAGGTGCCCAGGGTCCGCAGCGTGTAAGGTGCCCAGGGTCCGCAGCGTGTAAGGTGCCCAGGGTCCGCAGCGTGTAAGGTGCCCAGGGTCCGCAGCGTGTAGGGTGCCCAGGGTCCGCAGCGTGTAAGGTGCCCAGGGTCCGCAGCGTGTAGGGTGCCCAGGGTCCGCAGCGTGTAAGGGTGCCCAGGGTCCGCAGCGTGTAAGGGTGCCCAGGGTCCGCAGCGTGTAAGGTGCCCAGGGTCCGCAGCGTGTAAGGTGCCCAGGGTCCGCAGCGTGTAAGGTGCCCAGGGTCCGCAGCGTGTAACGTGCCCAGGGTCCGCAGCGTGTAACGTGCCCAGGGTCCGCAGCGTGTAAGGGGCCCAGGGTCCGCAGCGTGTAAGGTGCCCAGGGTCCGCAGCGTGTAAGGTGCCCAGGGTCCGCAGCGTGTAAGGTGCCCAGGGTCCGCAGCGTGTAAGGTGCCCAGGGTCCGCAGCGTGTAAGGTGCCCAGGGTCCGCAGCGTGTAAGGTGCCAGGGTCCGCAGCGTGTAAGGTGCCAGGGTCCGCAGCGTGTAAGGTGCCCAGGGTCCGCAGCGTGTAAGGTGCCCAGGGTCCGCAGCGTGTAAGGTGCCCAGGGTCCGCAGCGTGTAAGGTGCCCAGGGTCCGCAGCGTGTAAGGTGCCCAGGGTCCGCAGCGTGTAAGGTTCCCAGGGTCCGCAGCGTGTAAGGTGCCCAGGGTCCGCAGCGTGTAAGGTGCCCAGGGTCCGCAGCGTGTAAGGTGTCCAGGGTCCGCAGCGTGTAAGGTGCCCAGGGTCCGCAGCGTGTAAGGTGCCCAGGGTCCGCAGCGTGTAAGGTGCCCAGGGTCCGCAGCGTGTAAGGTGCCCAGGGTCCGCAGCGTGTAGGGTGCCCAGGGTCCGCAGCGTGTAAGGTGCCCAGGGTCCGCAGCGTGTAACGTGCCCAGGGTCCGCAGCGTGTAAGGTGCCCAGGGTCCGCAGCGTGTAAGGTGCCCAGGGTCCGCAGCGTGTAAGGTGCCCAGGGTCTGCAGTGTGTAACGTGCCCAGGGTCCGCAGCGTGTAAGGTGCCCAGGGTCCGCAGCGTGTAGGGTGCCCAGGGTCCGCAGCGTGTAACGTGCCCAGGGTCCGCAGCGTATATGTGAGTATCATGTCTGTGTGTGTCTTTCTGAGTGTCGTTCTGTCTGTCAGAATGTCTCTGTGTGTTTGACAGTGTCTGTGTGTCTCTCTGTCTCTACACAACACTATACAGTATATACAGGTCCACACTACATGCTGTACTAGTGTGCCTATATACTGTATATATATAGTGTGGACCTGTATATACAGTATACTGCTGTGTATACAAGATATAACCAACAGTCTCAGATGTGCCCAGGGTCCGCAGCGTGTAACGAGCCCAGGGTCCGCAGCGTGTAAGGTGCCCAGGGTCCGCAGCGTGTAACGTGCCCAGGGTCCGCAGCGTGTAAGGTGCCCAGGGTCCGCAGCGTGTAACGTGCCCAGGGTCCGCAGCGTGTAAGGTGCCCAGGGTCTGCAGTGTGTAACGTGCCCAGGGTCCGCAGCGTGTAAGGTGCCCAGGGTCCGCAGCGTGTAGGGTGCCCAGGGTCCGCAGCGTGTAACGTGCCCAGGGTCCGCAGCGTGTAAGGTGCCCAGGGTCCGCAGGGTGTAAGGTGCCAGGGTCCGCAGGGTGTAAGGTGCCCAGGGTCCGCTGTGTGTAAGGTGCCCAGGGTCCGCTGTGTGTCACGTGTATACAGCAGGCAGTTTCTAATGTTTTTACAGTCTGCAGTCTCTAATGTGTATACGGCCCGCAGTCTGTAGTGTGCAGCATCACAAAATTTTCCTGAGAGTTCTCTCTGTGTTCTTCACGGTGTCTCCATGGATCCTGTTCCTCTCTACGCCCAGCACTGGACTTTCTGCCGCCACCTTTCATCTTTCCCCATCTTTAGGATCAGGCTGAGTCTTGGCTATCTATATACCACAGCCTCCTGGGTATGCTGGGTATAATTCTCCTGTTTACTGAGTGTAATCCTCAGTATCTGTAGTATTCTGTATATATACACTGCATAGTACCACTTCTCCTGTCCTGTATACTGGGTGTAATCCTCAGTATCTGTAGTATTCTGTATATATACACTGCACAGTTCCCTTCTCCTGTCCTGTATACTGGGTGTAATCCTCAGTATCTGTAGTATTCTGTATATATACACTGCACAGTACCACTTCTCCTGTCCTGTATACTGGGTGTAATCATCAGTATCTGTATTATTCTGTATATATACACTGCACAGTACCACTTCTCCTGTCCTGTATACTGGGTGTAATCCTCAGTATCTGTAGTATTCTGTATATATACACTGCACAGTACCACTTCTCCTGTCCTGTATACTGGGTGTAATCCTCAGTGTCTGTATTATCCTGTATATATACACTGCACAGTACCACTTCTCCTGTCCTGTATACTGGGTGTAATCCTCAGTGTCTGTATTATTCTGTATATATACACTGCACAGTACCACTTCTCCTGTCCTGTATACTGGGTGTAATCCTCAGTATCTGTATTATTCTGTATATATACACTGCACAGTACCACTTCTCCTGTCCTGTATACTGGGTGTAATCCTCAGTCTCTGTATTATTCTGTATATATACACTGCACAGTACCACTTCTCCTGTCCTGTATACTGGGTGTAATCCTCAGTATCTGTGTTATTCTGTATATAAACACTGCACAGTACCACTTCTCCTGTCTTGTATACTGGGTGTAATCCTCAGTATCTGTATTATTCTGTATATATGTACACTGCATAGTACCACTTCTCCTGTCCTGTTCTATTTGTACATGGCAAAAAATGGAACAATGTGTCCATGATTTCATTGCAACCAGTGAGTTGCAAGCAATGTCTCCCAGAGATATCTCTGTGTGTGACAGTACCTTAAGGCTCCTTTCACATCAGCGGTAAACTGATGTTTGCGGCCAATCCATCAGGTGGCACCGCATCTGCCAGATCAGCCAACTTGCAGCCCAGATGCGGCAAGCCCCATGCATTGTGTATGGAGCTTGCAGTCTGGTGCGGCAAGTGGTGTTCTGCCAGGTGCGGCAGATCCGGTACTTGCGGCCGATGAAAAACAATGCTGTAAGTGGTGTTTTTTTTTTCCGCCGTCGCAAGGGCTGGATCTGCCGCACCAGACTGCAAGCTCCATACACAATGCATGGGGCTTGCCGCATCTGGGCTGCAAGTAGGCTGATCTGGCAGATGCGGTGCCACCTGATGGATTGGCCGCAAACATCAGTTTACGATGATGTGAAAGCAGCCTGCGAAAGTGATGAGGGCATGACAACGTAAAAGCAAATTTCACTGTTAAAGGCTGATGGGTGATATAGTGTGTGGGCTGGTGGGGCTTGTTTTTCAGGGCTGCTTTTTGGTCCCAGTCCGGCCCTGAAGGTGAGTATGACTTTTTTTTTTCTTTCTATTTACAGCAGGATGGAGCATTACTGAGGGGGCAGGATGGGGCATTACTAAGGGGGCAGGATGGGGCATTACTAAGGGGGCAGGATGGGGCATTACTAAGGGGGCAGGATGGGGCATATTACTCTGCTGGGGGCAGGATGGGGCATTACTAAGGGGGGCAGGATGGGGCATATTACTCTGTGCTGGGGGCAGGATGGGGCAATAGTAACAGGGGGCAGGATTTGGCATATTATGTGATGGGGCATATTATTATGTGATGGGGCATATTATTATGTGATGGGGGCTGATGGGGCATATTATTATGTGATGGGGCATATTACTATGTAATGTGGGCAGGATGTGGCAGATAAATATGTGATGGGGCATATTAATATGTGATGGGGACAAGGATGGGGCAGATTACTATGTGATGGGGTCAAGGATAGGGCAATACTACCAGGGGGCAAGATGGGGCATATTACTATGTGATGGGGACAAGGATGGGGCACATTACTGCTGGATGGGGCATATTACTGCAAAGGAATAAGGATGGGGCATATTACTGCAAAGGAATAAGGATGGGGCATATTAATGGCAAGTGGACAAGGATGAAACACATAACTGCAGGATGGGGCATATTACTTCAAGGGGACACGGATGGGGCATATTACTGCAAGGGGAGAAGGATAGGGCATTACTGCAGGATGGGGCATATTACTGCAAGGGGACAAGAATGTGGCATATTACTGCAGGATGGGGCATATTGCTGCAAGGGGACAAGGATAGGGCATTACAGCAGGATGGGGCATTACTACATGATAGGGGCAGGATGGGGACATTACCACAAGGGACAAGGATGGGACATTACTGAAGAGGACAAGGATGGGGAATACTACAAGGGGATAAGGATAAAGACATTACTACAAGAAGGGGGTCAGGATAGGAACATTACTGCCAGGAGAGGGTCAGGATGGAGCACAACTGCAAGGAGAGGGTCAGGATGGGGCCATAAATGCATGGAGATGGTCAGGATGGATCATATAGCTAGGAGAAGATCAGGATGGAGCACATTGCTACAAGGAGAAGATCAGGATGGAGCACATAACTGCAAAGAGAGGGTCGGGATGGAGCACATTACTGCAAGGAGAGGGTCAGAATGGAGCACCTTACTGCAAGGAGAGGGTCAGGATGGAGCACCTTACTGCAAGGAGAGGGTCAGGATGGAGCACATTACTGCAAGGAGAGGGTCTGGATGGAGCACATTACTGCAAGGAGAGGGTCAGGATGGAGCACATAGCTACAAGGAGAGGGTCAGGATGGAGCACATAGCTACAAGGAGAGGGTCAGGATGGAGCACATAGCTACAAGGAGAGGGTCAGAATGGAGCACATAGCTACAAGGAGAGGGTCAGGATGGAGCACATTACTGCAAGGAAAGGGACCAGGATTTCAGCATGAAATCTGCTTGCATTCCATGATAAAATCTATCTCCTATCTGTCTAATATTCTGCATTTTTTCCATACAGATCATTCCACCTGCTGTTTCTAGAAAGGGCAGTGGCAGCGGCTCAGCTTCAATGTGCAGTACACATGAGCTGGATGACCACTGCCGAAGAGAAGAGAAGACTGCAAAGGTAAGTTTAAAATCAATTACGGTAATTGTTAAAATAACAATTCTGATGAACGGGAGCGGGACAGAATGATGGGAGAACAATCTCCTGGTTCAGGTGGAAAGTGGAAACCACCTTTGGCAAAAATTCTGGCCGCGGGCGTAACACCACCTTGTCTTGGTGAACCACCAGAAAGGGTGACTTGCACGAAAGTGCAGCCAATTCTGAGACCCTTCTCAGAGACGTAATCGCCACCAGAAAGACTACCTTCTGGGACAAACGAGAGAGAGAAATGTCTCTCAGTGGCTCAAACGGCGGTTTCTGTAGTGCCGCCAGGACCATGTTAAGGTCCCAAGGGTCCAGAGGTCGCCTGTAAGGTGGGACCACCCTAGACACCCCTTGCAGAAACTGACGGACCTTCAGGAGGAGCGCCAAGCGCCAGTCAAACAGCACAGAAAGAGCTGATATTTGACCCTTCAGGGAGCTGAGGGATAAGCCCAACTCCAAACCCGACTGTAAGAAAGCCAACAACGTCGGAATGGACAAGGGCCACGGGGACCTGTCACCCGAGGCACACCAGGTGAAAAAGATTTTCCACGTTCTGTGGTATATTTTCCTGGATACGGGCTTCCTGGCCCGATTCATAGTGGCAACTACCGTCGGAGAGAAGCCTCTGGACGTCAGTAGCCAGGCCTCAAGAGCCATGCAGTCAATCTGAGGGCCCTGGAATTGAGGTGGAAGAATGGGCCTTGCGCGAGAAGATCTGCGCGTTCTGGAAGAGCCCACCCGTGTCCGCCTGACAGTTGCCACAGGTCCGGATACCAAGACCTCCTGGGCCAATCTGGTGCCACCAGAATGGCTACTCTGCATTCCGTCCTGATTTTCCACAGGACCCTGGGAATCAGAGCTAGAGGCGGGAACACATATGGTAGATGGAAGCTGGACCAACTTAGGATCAGGGCATCCGCCCCCAGAGACTGAGGATCCCATGATCTCGCCATGTATTGCGGCACCTGATGATTCAGCCGCGAGGCCATCAGATCCACGTCCGGAGTGCCCCATTTGCTGCAGATGTCCCGGAAGACGTCTGGATGAAGAGACCACTCTCCGGCGTCCATCCCCTGCCGGCTCAGGTAGTCGGCCTCCCAGTTCTCGACCCCTGGGATGTGAACCGCGGAGATCAGGCAGTCGTTGTCCTCCACCCAAGATAGAATGCGGTGGACCTCGGCGAGGGCCTGAGCACTTCTGATGGTTTATATACGCGACGGCCGTCGCATTGTCGGTCTGAACCCGGATGGGCTGTCCTGACAGGAACTTCTGAAACGCCAGGAGCGTCTATGGACGCTAAGAAGTCCCCCTGTGACACAGCTGCGATCACGGAGCGCAGTGATTCCATACGGAACTTCCGAACCAACACGTGACGGTTGAACAACTTTAGGTCCAGAACCGGTCGGAAGGAGCCGTCCTTTTTTGGGACAATGAAGAGGTTGGAGTAAAAACCCCTGAACCTCTCTCCCGTAGGCACTGGTACCACCACTCCGTCCCTGCGGAGACCCTCCAACACCAGGTGAAAAGCCTGAGCCTTTTCTGGGGATGGGGCCGACCGATGGAATCGGGATATCGGCTTTGACGTCAGCTCTATCCTGTAACCTCTCGAGACCACGTCTCGAACCCACTGATCTTGAACGTGAAGTAGCCACCTGTCCTGAAAACGAGACAGGCGGCCCCCCACCTGTGGGGAGGCAGGAAGGGAGAGCGAGTCATGTAGAGGCGGGTTTGGGGGTGGCAGCCGCTGCCCCCGCCGGCTTCTTTGGACGACTCTTAGAGCGCCACTGAGAAGCGGGCTTGCCCCCTCGGTCCGTGCGAGCGGACGGTGCTGATGACTGTGAGCTGGAACGAAAGGACCATTGCTTAGGGTTCCTTTTAACGGTGTACCGTGGCTTAGGTTTATTCTGTGGAATCTTAGACTCAGCAGAATCCTTTATCAGCTTGTCCAGTTCGGTACCAAACAGCCTGTCACCAGAGAACGGAAGATTCTGCAGAATCTTCTTAGATGTGGCATCTGAGTCCCAAAGACGCAGCCACAACAATCTGCGAATCGCAATAGCATTGGCCGAAGCCACAGCTGAGCGAGTGGCAGTTTCCAAAGTCGCCGTCCTGGCGTAATCTGCATAGGCCTTTGCCCTATCAGTAAGCGCCAGGACCTCTGGACTGGACCTTGCCAGGTCAGAGATACCATCCAAGCAGGCAGTAATCGCTTGTAAGGTCCAGACCGTGGCAAAATTAGGGGCAAAGGAAGCCCCCACAGCCTCATAGGAAGACTTGGCGAGTTGCTCGACCTGTCTGTCAGTCGCATCCTTCAGCGAGGAGCTATCAGAGGCAGAGAAAAGGGAGCGTGCAGCAATTCTAGTCATGGAAGCGTCCACCTTCGGGGACTGCGACCACTCCTGAAGCACCTCCTGGGAGAAGGGGAAGCGATTGTCCTTGGGTTTGCGGACATAACGTCGCCCAGGATGTAACCTGGGAGCTCTAACCACCCTTCCAAAATTAGTGTGGTCCATGAAGGAGCCACTTGGTCTAGCCTCCGGCCGCAGCCATTGATAGACCTCCTTCGGGTGTACCGTCACCTCCTCAGGGGGCGTCACGAGACGTAAGGTCTCGTTGATAGAGGACACCAAATCCTCCACCCCGTCCGGTGGATCAGACACGGACACAGACCCGAGAGTCGAACCCCCATCATCTTCCTCCCCATCAGAGGAACGCTCCTCCTCAGAGAGAGCCTGGAGCTCGGGTGAATCCTCACGACGAGCCCGCTTAAGGGGTCTCACAGCAGAAGAGGGAGACACCCGGGGGTAACTGGAAGGAGTAGCTGGGCTTTCCAGCCTCCTATTGAGTGCCTCCAGGGACTGCGACATGGAGGACAGTTGGGACAACAGAGATTCATTGATCTTATTCTGAGTTTCCCATGGCCCTGGGATCACCTGAACCTCAGGGTACAGCACCGGAGCTGCTGTCTCAGCAGTGTCAGTCCGGGCCTCTGGGCGTCCGCAGTTATTGCAGGACCCCTCCACCAGTGTCCCATTGCATGTAGCGCAGGTAATGGTGGCATCTGCCGCCTTAGCAGCACGCTTCCTAGCTGAGGACATCGCCACAGTAGGGGAAAATAAGCCAAATGTGCAGATAAAATCGGGATTCCGGTGGCTTACCGACCGCAGTAAAGCGGTAGGAGGAAGCGGTGTGTGTGTGTGACCTCCGCGCGAGTTTCCGGTCTCCTCTGGAGTGCAGACGCACGCTGCAGACAGATCCCAGCCGGGAAGTGAGGATAAAGATGGCCGCCGACAGTGAAACTGTGGGTGGCGCCGAAAACACGCGGGAGCACACACACACGCCCACCGATGACGTCACCGCACGGGCTGCTTCCCATCCTCCAAGCAGCCTCAATATGAAGGCGCCGGAGCCCGCAGCGCGGGAAGAAATGTGAAACACACATACAGACTGCATGCACAAACATCCGCAGCCTAAAGCCTCAGCCCCTGTGACACACAGGGCGGTCAGCCAGGGTGACCCCAGCACAGGGTACACCTCCAGATCCGCGGACCCGAGGGCAACGCGCGGTCTGAGTGTCAGGACACATTAAAGTGACAGACACTACCCCCAGGCACAAAGGAGACACAGAGTGCCTCGTGCCGGTCCGGTCTGTAAGCACCATTTAGGGAGGCCTCGGACGGGGGTTCAGCACCAGTCCGGAGTGTAAGCACCATTTAGGGAGGCCTCGGACTGGGCTGGCTCCAGTCCGGTCTGTAAGCACCATTTAGGGAGGCGTCGGACGGAGCGGAGCTGTGCAAGGCTCCCATCTCCCACTCTCCAGAGCCCCCCAGAGAGGGATGGAAAGGAGCCGACAGCGTACCGGGAGAACACAAAGTGTCCAGGCTCTAGGCCCTCCGGTACCTCCACCTGCGTGTTCCACAAGGGTGAGCGGGGAGGCTGTCGCAGGTCCCGACCGGAACCATTTTACCTTGTCTTCAGACGCCATCACGTAAGCTGTGAGAATGCAGTGAAGTGCAAGCAAAGCGTGATCCTCCGAGCACACTAAGTTTAAAACTGAGGATGTTCCCTGCGGTAGGGGTTTATAAGCGGAGGAGGCGGTGTCTACAAACTTGTAGTACCTAGTGTGACCTCCGGAGGGCAGTGCCCTAAACCCCATTGTCTGGGTCTCCCATTATGATGACCAGAAAAAGAGAAATCGGTCAGGAGACCGGTTATGGCGGTGTCACACAGAACAATGCAGCAGATTGGATGATCGACATCGTCTGATATGGGGTCCGGTTCCCATATCTGTATATAACGATCTGACCACTTATCGCTAGTCAGATCAACCTGTCACACGTAACAATGTCGTAGGAGCGATGCCAAATCAGGCACTTTCCAACCACATCTTTACATATATCGTAGCGTGTGACGCCCGCCTAAGGACCATCTTTAAAGACAATGATTTTAATGTGTTTATTGTGTGCGTTTTAATGTTTTTTTCTAATAAAATGAATTTTTAAGGATCTAGATCTCAGAACTCTGTGCTGGATATTTTTCTATTTTTTTGGACACGTAATGGTTGCACAATCAGCAGTCGGACTCCCACCAATAAATAACTTATCACTTATCCCTAGGCCGCGTGCACACACTGAGTATTTGGTGAGATTTTTACCTCAGTATTTGTAAGACAAAACAAGGAGTGAAACAATCGGAGATATTTTTTTCTGCATTTCTCGCCCACTCCTGGTTTTGTCTTACAAATACTGAGGTGAAAATCTCACCACATACTCACTGCGCACGTGGCCTTAGAAGAGATGATTTCTCTAGAGAAACCCTGTAAGTGCATCTCTGCTGCTGTGTAACAGTCACAGGACAGGAAGGGGTTAAACATCCAAGTATTTAATATCTATTGGAAATAAAGACTTTTTCCCTTACTGATATCAGAAAAAGACAAATGACCAACCACAATCCACTATACACAGTGTCGGTCTGGCCCACCGGGGAACCAGTTAAATGCCCAGCGGGCCCCAGGTCCCTATGCCCCGACCCCCTCAACCTCCCTCCTGTGGTAATAGAGGGGGCCCGAACGACAACATCATTGCTCCGGGACTGCTGTGTGCGAGCGTCAGCAGCACACAGTCAGTGATTCCCCAGCATTGGACGGCGTGTGGACATTGTCGGTGAGTGAAGTAAAGTTTTTTTGTTTTTTTTTCCAAATGCACAGGGGCTCAGGCTGGGGCTCATGGATCCCAGGCTGGGGGGCCATGGATCCCAGGCTTGGGGGCCATGGATCCCAGGCTTGGGGGCCATGGATCCCAGGCTTGGGGGCCATGGATACCAGGCTGGGGGACCAGACACCCAGGCTGGGGCCCATGACCCCAGGCTGGGGGGCGAGGCACTCCGGCTGGGGGCCCATGGATCCCAGGTTAGGGGGCCGTGGATCCCAGACTGGAGGGCCATGGATCCCAGACTGAGGGGCCATGGATGCCAGGCTGAGGGCCCATGGATCCCAGACTGAGGGCCATGGATTCCAGGCTGGGGGCCATGGTCCAGTGGGCCAGGGGCTCAGTGGAGGCCATGGATCCCAGGCTTGGGGGGCCATGGGTCCCGATAGTGACCTGTCCCAGCTAGAGACCATGGATCCATGGACCCCCAGCCTGGGATCATGGCCCCGCCTGATTCATAGGCCCAGCCTAAGCCCTGTCTCTATCTCCCACATCTACTTATAGGCCCAGTTACACACACAGATAATTGTGCAGAGATTGTTCGCAGATGTCTGGTTGCAGTGAAATCATGGACACATTGTTACATTTGTACACAGCCACAAAATAGAACAATGTGTCCATGATTTCACTGCAACCAGAGATCTGTGAACAATCTCTGCACAATTATCTGTGTGTGTAAGGCGGGCGTCACACGCTACGATATATGTAAAGATATTGCTGGAAAGTGCCTGATTTGGCATTGCTCCTACGACATCGTTGCGTGTGACAGGTCGATCTGACTAGTGATAAGTGGTCAGATCGTTATATACAGATATGAGATCCTGACCTCATATCAGACGATGTGGATCATCCAATCTGCTGCATTGTTCTGTGTGACACCGCCATAACCGATCTCCTTACCGATTTCTCCTATTCACATCATTGACAAGCATCAATCGCTGGTTGTGTGAACGATCCCTACATGTAACATCGCTGCTGTGTCCTGAACGTTATCTATACATGTGACACCTCACTAACATGTTGAGCACGAGCGCACACCACTCATATCGTTATTGAGCTCCCACACAAAATCGTAGTGTGTGACGGCCGCCTTAGGCTGGTTTCACACTGCGGTCAGGTCAGGTCAGGTCAGGTCAGGTTTTGTGTTTCAAAACCAGGAGTGACTCCAAAACCTAGAACAGGTGTCAAACTTTCAATTATACTTTTTCTCTGTAAGTTCCTCTCCTGGCTTTGAAACACAAATCCTGACCTGACCTGACCTGATCTGACCGCAGCGTGAAACCAGCCTAACTGGGCCTTATCAATAATCTATTATCTTACTATCTATCTATCTATAAGATCCAAAAAGCAGGCAGCACTCCTTCATTAAGTGAAGTGGACGAATGTGATGCATTACATGGGCGTGCGTCACACACTACGATTTATGTAAAGATATCGCTGGAAAGTGCCTGATTTGGCATCGCTCCTACGACATTGTTGCGTGATACATACAATCTGCTGCATTGTTCTGTGTGACACTGCGATGATTTCTCCTATTCACATCATTGACAAGCATCAATCGCTGGTTGTGTGAACGATCCCTGCACGTAACATCGCTGCTGCGTCCTGAACGTTATCTATACATGTGACACCTCACTAACATGTTGAGCACGAGCGCACACCACTGACATCGTTATTGAGTTCCCACACAAAATCGTAGTGTGTGACTCCCTCGTTTGTGCTGATTCTATTTTTTCAATGATCTATCTATCTATCTATCTATCTATCTAGTATCCATCTATTATCATGTATCTTTCTATGGCGGGCGTCACACACTACGATTTTGTGAGGGAACTCAATAACGATGTCAGTGGTGCGGCTCGTGCTCATTATGTCAGTGAGGTGTCACATGTATAGATAACGTTCAGGACACAGCAGCGATGTTACATGTAGGGATCGTTCACACAACCAGCGATTGATGCTTGTCAATGATGTGAATGGGAGAAATCGGTAAGGAGATCGGTTATGGCGGTGTCACACAGAACAATGCAGCAGATCGGATGATCCACATCGTCTGGTATGGGGTCAGGTTCCCATATCTGTGATTAACGATCTGTCCACTTATTGCTTGTCAGATCGGCCTGTCACAAGCAACGATGTTGTAGGAGCGATGCCAAATCAGGCAATTTCCAGCAATATTTTTACATAAATCGTAGCGTGTGACGCCCGCCTATAATCTATTATCTATATATCAACTATCTATCTACTTATCTGTGTCTCTATCTATCCCTCTATTTATCTATGTAGATCATATCTATCTAAATCTATCCATTCTCTATCTTAAGGCCCAGTTACACACACAGATAATTGTGCATATATTGTTCGCAGATCTCTGGTTGCAGTGAAATCATGGACACACTGTTCTATTTTGTGGCTGTGTACAAATGTAACAATGTGTCCATGATTTTACTGCAAGCAGAGATCTGTGACCAATCTCTGCACAATTATCTGTGTGTGTAACTGGGCCTTACATCTATGTATCTATTAATCTCTTTATCTCCGCCTTCGTACAGATCACATATGGCAGTGAATGGGTGCGCATGGTCATGCGCAGTCAAGTGCAGCACCATGCGCTCCCATTATAAAGATAGGGGCTTGCGGTGCTGCGGTCACATTGCGGATCCCCTCCGCAGAACGCGGAGGGGTCCGCAAATGTGAAGGCAGCCTTAGCCATTCCACAGCAAACTGACAATGAAACACACAGACCCGCCCAGAGCTAACACCAGGCTCCACTATATGGGTCTGTCACCACGCCCTTGGGGAGGTATGTGGGTCCTGGACCGCCCGTCTCTCACAGGACCCATGAGCCGGACCCTTTTGGACTAAGAAAACTCCCAGTGCTCACATGCACTAAGGAAAATACTCCGACTTATGTCACAGACAACAGGTATCTCTGTGACACATACCTCCCATCAATTATGCGACCCCTCGCCCCCTTACAGAGCAATGGGTGGGGACAGGTCCAGGGTTGGGGCTATAAGAACAATCCCTCTATTTATCTATCTATATCATATCTATCTAATCTATTTTATACCTATGTATCTATTTATCTCTCTATGGGGGCCGTTACACGCTATGATATCTGTTACTATATCGCTGAAACATCACAGATTTTCAGTCGCTCTAACAACGTGTTAACGACGTCGTTGCGTGTGACGGGTCGATCTGACTAGTGATAAGTGGTCTGATTGTTAATCTCAGATATGAGACCCAGACCCCACATCAGACAATGTTGATCATGCAATCTGCTGCATTGTTCAGTGTGACACCACAATAATGATCTCCTTAACAATCTCGCCTATTCCTGACACTGGCTGGCCTCGATCGTGGGTTGTGCGCTGGATCGCTGAGGCGCTGCCAAATGAAAAATTGTTAACGAGATCTATGCTTGTGACACCGCACAAGCGAGATCAATACATTGTTGTAGCGATCTCGATCATGTGACTCTCCAGCCGACATCTTTTCTTATAACGTAGCGTGTAATGGTCCCCTATCACCTACATAACAATAATCTATTATCTATCTAGTATCTACATATCTAGGTCTCTATCTATTCCTCTATTTATCTATAATCTTATCATCTATCTATTTTACATCTATATATCTATTAATCCCTCTCTGTCTCTCATATATAGATATCAATCTAGCTATGTCAATGTCTACATTCCGATGGGTTGTGGTGTCTTCAGGTTTATTTATGCCTGGAGTCTGGTCCCTGGGCTCCATTGTGATAACGCCACCTCTGCTCCACAGCTCTGAAAAACAAACATAGGGACATTGTGTCAGGGCACTTTAGAAGCATTTTTTTAGCCTTTTGAAATATATATATATATATATATATATATATATATATATATATATATATATATATATATATAAATATATTATATATATACATTGCATGATTTAGAAAAGTAATATAGTTATACAGACAGAGAAGAGGAAGAAATCCCAGACTTTTCTACTGTAATAAGGATAAGTAATGTGTGTAACTGGCGCTACATCTCTCTCCATATTAAGGTACTGCCCCTGATTAGAATAAAATGGGATTTTGCTATATTGAATTTCAGAAAACAGGAATCTGGAGAACTTACTGTTTTTGGCGGTCGTGCAATGATAACAAGAGCACTTATTCCTCCATCTGCTGCTTTCCCCTTTTACAAGCAAGGGTAGAGGCTCTTCATTGGTTTGTTCTGCAAAAGAAACAGAGGAGAATGTATCAGGCAGTAGCGTAACAAGTCCACTGCGGGCCCCGGTGCAGCTTTTACACCGGGGCCCACTTAGGTGAGGACCGGGGGGGTTCTGGGGGTTGGGTGCTGTCAGGAATTTTCAGGGCCGCCAGCACTGTTGAAGAGCGGGAAGGGGGGGTGCTGTCAGGAATTTTCAGCCTGACAGCACAGTTGCAGACCAGGGCCGCCGCACTTACTATCCTTGCAGAGCCGCCGGCAGCAGGAGGAGAGGAGGGGCGGGCACAGCTACAGGGAGTCGCGCTTCACTTCCTCCCCATCCTCGACTTGGACACCCGCAGTCGCGGCAGGAGGCACGGGCCCCCCTGCGGGGAGGCGCGGGCCCCCCCCGTAGGGGGCGGGCCCGGTCTCAACCACGACAGCTGCGACCGCGGTAGGTACACCACTGGTATCAGGGCACACAAATATATTACACACAGTGCATGCTGTTATATGAGGAAAACCTTGGGGTTTGTGGCTATTTGGGCGTCCCCCTCCAGGTGTAGGAAGATGAGCTTTAGCGCCGCACATAAGGTTTAGTTCAGTTGTGTGAAATGGAACTTTGGAGAAACTTGAAAACCATAAAACGTCCTCCCCCAGTTGGCTGAGTGTGGGGGGGGCAGGACAGAGGGGAAAAAGGTCTAGACTGGTGTGTTTATGGGCTATAAAATAAAATACTGGAGGACTTACTGTCAGCAGTGAGATCTGCACAGATGTTACTAGCAGCAGGTAGACCGATCGCGATGTCCTCGATGTCTCTAGTCTGTTGTTTGGGCCTCACAATGGTAACCTCATATCTGCGATTATTTTCTGAAAAACAAACATAGGGGAGATTGTGTCAGGACATTTTAGAAGCATTTTTTTAGCCTTCTGAAATAAATATGTAAATACATTGCATGCTAAATTTGTGCCAAAATGTGTGAGTTTTGGCTATTTTGCTGGACCCATCCAGGTTTAGAAGCAGGTATTCCCATCTCCAAGATCCTATCCCAGTATGTAGCTGGTGTAATAATATTAACAATAACCTCCAATTATTAATGTGGCATAGTTCTCCTGATTAGCTGTCACTTACCTCATGTGCAGGAGATTGCAGCTTAGGTATCCATGGTTACGACCACTTATATAGTGACAGTTAGTTGCTTGTGGTCATAACCAAGAGATAGCTAATTAGGACAATTATACTACATTTATAATTGGCTGGATTTGCTAATTATTATTATTACACCTACTACATATTGGGATGGGATCTTGGAAATGGGAAAACATTTTTAAGCCAAATTTATCAACAGGAACTTTTTAAAAAGTTAGAAAAGAGTGACAATTCCAAACTCTAGTATTGATGCGGTAGATCTCCCGGAAAGAGAAGAGACGTTCTAGATAGAAGTGTTCATGGGATATAAAATACTGGAGGATTTACTGTCCGCAGAGACACCTGTGCGGATCTTACTGGGAGCAAGTGCCTTTCCAAATCAAGTCCTATCAGTTTAATTAAACAAAACCTAAATATGAAAGAGTTATTAGCCCAAAATAATGGTACAAAAAACTCAATTTACTGGAACACAGTATACAATAAACACACAATTTAAAAACAATTAGACTTGATAAGACACTAAATAAATTGTATCCCAAAAGAGACCAAGACACCCCACTGACACTTTATTGTTGTAATACAGGGGACATTAATCATTGGGAATCATGAAAAAATGCTAATCCAGTACCTAATTATATCTTATTATTTTATGGTCCCTGATTCTATAGAAGTGAAAATTAAAATTGTATTATCAAAGAGTGCAGAAATAAAAGATGTAAAGAAAAGTGCAAAAGTGCCACACCTGCTGTTTCTCTATTCAAAGTTTTAATAGAGTGCACCCTATTGAATCTTTGAATAGAGAAACAGCAGGTGTGGCACTTTTGCACTTTTCTTTACATCTTTTATTTCTGCACTCTTTGATAATACAATTTTAATTTTCACTTCTATGGAATCAGGGAAACAAAGAATAAAACTTTAAAAGGGGCTGAATACTTTCCGTACCAAATGTATTATTACACCAGCTACATATTGGGAGAGGATCTTGGAGATGGGAAAACATTTTAAGCCAAATTTATCAACAGGATCTTTTTAAAAAGTCAAACAAAGAACCCAAAAGAGAAATGGGTTTTAATTATGGTTAAACAGAAGTGCGTCTAAAACCGACTAGTAGCTAGGTCACACAAACAGACTCAGATTCATTAATGCGAAAAGTGAAAAAGTTTATTATCACAGAGTCTAAAATGTGAACATAAAAGCATCGGTGAGACAAGAGCACTAAGTAAAAAATCTTAAATGGACGAGTCAGAGGAAAGGGAAGAGGACAGAAAAAGAATGACCCTCAGGAGGTGAGAGGACAAAGTAGCACGAAAGTCTAGTGAGGGGGCTTAAAGGGATCCTGTCACCCCCAAAACGCATGTAAACCTATTAAAACCTGTCCCTAGAGCATATTAACACTATCCCTACACTCTTTTTACCTCCTAAAAGCATTAAGTGACATTGAATAAAAACGTTTTATAAGTACCTGATTAGTGCTGATAATGAGTGACTATGCTATTCATAGTCACTCATCAAGACTGCCCCTCTGCTTCATAGCACGCCTGAATAGGCGTGATCTACATCCAGGATTCAAATTCGTGCCTCCCCGCTGTGCCCTGTGTCGTAGGAGGCTGCAGTGTGGCTGGTGACGCGATCCGCGTCATTCCCGGCGCCTGGTGACGTATTTAGACCGGCGCCGCGCTGTTAGCTTCAAAATGCGCACTGCGCATGCGCATTGGGCATGCGCAGTGCGCATTTTGAAGCTAACAGCGCGGCGCCGGTCTAAATACGTCACCAGGCGCCGGGAATGACGCGGATCGCGTCACCAGCCACACTGCAGCCTCCTACGACACAGGGCACAGCGGGGAGGCACGATTTTGAATCCTGGATGTAGATCACGCCTATTCAGGCGTGCTATGAAGCAGAGGGGCAGTCTTGATGAGTGACTATGAATAGCATAGTCACTCATTATCAGCACTAATCAGGTACTTATAAAACGTTTTTATTCAATGTCACTTAATGCTTTTAGGAGGTAAAAAGAGTGTAGGGATAGTGTTAATATGCTCTAGGGACAGGTTTTAATAGGTTTACATGCGTTTTGGGGGTGACAGGATCCCTTTAAAAGATACAAGTCAGACAGTAGAAAGAGCACTGGATATAGTGGTTCCAACACACTAAAGGGTGGTCTGAGGGCACAGATCAATGTATCTCAGCAGACTTAGCCTAGGGTCACTCTTACCAGCTCACCCACGTTAAACGGATCCAGTAACAGCAGAGGCAAGGCTGCTGTAACGGACACCGTTAACGTCGGGTGCTGTGAGCGAACGCTGCTCCATAGTAACCCGATGTTTACCATGGATGCAGACACACAGGAAGCACCAGGAACTGCACTTTAGCACAGCGCACAGGAAAACATTGTCAGCAAACGTTGTCATCTATATAGCACATCCAGCAGTGCATATGGGAAGCAGCGAGTGTATTGCTGCCAAATACATCCCTCTCCCAGGAACCCAGAAGAAGGTTGGCATATGATGGTCCGCAAGCTGCCCCATGGCAGTGCCGTGCTGCTGGAGGACTCCTCCAAAGTCAAGCCGTCAAGCCATCGCAGGACGTTCACAATGTCTCTGATAAATGAGGGCAGCGTATCCACTAGTGGGTGTAAATAAAACTCAATAAATTTGAATGACATCTTGCATAGCCCTCCAATGCCAGAAACAATGGGGCGTCCTGGCGGGTTGGTTAAATTTTTTTGTATTTTTGGCAATAGGTAGAAAGTCGGCACAACTGACGACTCAACTAAGAGACTCCTGTACACATTTTTTCGGAATGATTCCCTTATCAAAGACACGTTCCAAAATAGCCTGGAGCTCTTGGGTGAATTTTACAGTAGGATCATAATCCAGTCGCTGATAGTATTCACCACGTTCCCACCTTTATCCGCAGGTTTGAACACCATGTCAGTCCAAGGCCTGAGCACCAGGGCCTTTCTTTGTTTCAGTGTTACATTTTGTTTACATCCGCTGATGGGTCTCAATATTCGTCATTGGAGATGAGTTTATTAAAGATCTCCACCTGCAGACTGATTGAAAAAGGTGGGAACGTGGTCGATTTGGGCATTACTGATTGCAGAAAAGTGATTTTATGGACCGCAGAGGATTCCTCACCTAAATCTTCTAGGACGGATAATGTGTCCCTTTCGATGTCTGGAAGTGGAGTAGTGGAGTCGGCTGTTTGATTTCTAGAATGCAATTTCTGTAACACCAGGTCTCTAACGTGGAGTTTAAGGTCCTTCATCACTGTGAATAAATCAAAGAGGTGTTAGGTGCAAACATCAATCCCTTTTTCAAACTTCTCTCTGAGCTGTTGAAAGGCTACGTTCACATGTTGCGTATTGTGTGCACTTTTTTACAGTTGCGCGCTTTTGCCCGCGTTTTGGGCAAAAAAGGGCAACTGCATGAACACGCTGCACATTTTTACCTGCGCTTTTCCCAAGCCACTTTTATAATGTGGCCTATGGGAAAAACGAACATAAAAATGTACAAAGAATTGACATGTTGATTCTTTTTACGGACGTACTTTCACAGACCGGGGAAGGATCAAGTAACCCCCAAGGATCAAGTCATAATTTTATATGGATTAAATTCTGCGGAACTCGGATAGCAAGTATAGCCAGAGGAGAGATGGAGTAAGAAACAGAGAAAAACATCCTCTGGCTTATTGATGTCGGACAACCTCAGTGGGGTTGTTATCCGTGTGGTTCTTGTGTGGCGTGCAATAACATCATTAGGGCAACGACATTTTACATCAGCTGATGGGGGTAGAGAGTACCAGATATGCCATTATATTTAATGTAGCACCCAAGGGGTCAATTACTATGCCACGTGCGGGTGTAACCGCATTTATGTTGACTTGACCACTCGGGAGCTCCGACAGAGGACGAGAGAGCACATCAGGGATATTATGGAGTCTGTCGATATTGTCGACACCAGTTCCCTGAGGATATTCCCTCGCCACTTTAAAGAACATCACAATGGTGATATTTGTATCCCTGAGGAAGGTGCTGGGACGGCACCAAAACACCTCAGAAATAAAGGAGCATCTTTGAAGGAGCCTTGTCTCATGTGTCTTTCATCCTGATGGCAGCGTGGATCACACAAGCACTAAACTTTGTTGGATTTCTTTTTCATCTTGCTCACCATCTATTTTCCTTTTACTGAACAAATATGTACTCTTCATTTGTCTCTATATTTTATATTTCTAATTGGCTGCCGCCTGATGCTATTATTTAATAGTTTGTGGCTATGCTTCTCTTGACATGACAATCGACGAGGGATACTCCGGTCGTTAAATTCTTGTGTTACCAACCCGTTAAACACTTTGTAAATAATACACGGACAATGCTTGCGACTTGGTTAAAATTTGGCCACAGCAACCCCTTTATTACCTATTATTTACATACTAACCCAGGGACACCGCACCCGGGCGTCCCAACATTAAACAATAGGTAACACCGTAATAATACAGTATGTAATACAAACACGTAACCCTGGATAAGCCTGAACCTGAAGCCACCTGCCACAACGAAACATTATCCCTGGTCGCAACACACCGACCCGACGGATTATCCCAGGCCGCAACACACCGACCTGAAGGACGCGGTATAAATTACCGAGAATTAATACCCCTACCTTGCAGAACCCCGTGCCTGTAAGGTACCTGTAACCAGTAGGACCCCGTGCCTGCCAGTTATCTGAAACGGAGCCACTATACCCTGCTAGTGGCTCACCTCCCGGATACCATGATCCATTAGCCCACATGAGGTATTAATTACAAAGAACTAATAGCCCTACCTTGCAGGACCCGTGCCTGCAAATTACCTGTAACCAGAGCCACTATACCATACTAGTGGCTCCTCTCCCAACAACGACTATTTATTAAACCGCCTCGGGACCAGACCTACCCCCGCCACAGGACTGGCCACGTGACACCTTACATGGGCTGGACCCACCACCACCCAACACTTGCTCGATACGTTAATGCAAGCCTGACATCCACCTGTCTGTTTGAATTCCAAGTAAAATGAACACCATCCAGCCTCCAACATTGCAGAGCCGATCAGTCCACCTCCCGGTGTCTCACTATGACACCCCATTACTGGAGACAAAAGAGCCACCACCCAATTGACTTTAACTTTAGTCTTGTTCAACCTTTTTGTCCACAAATCTGGCATACCACCTCGACAGGCCACAATATCCAATCACATCACAATCCAACCCAGGTATGAATACTTCCATACGTACCAAATCGCACTTAATATCCTGCATCATCTCCGGGAATGCACAAACCCCAGATCTTTCTCCTCATGTAACACTGACTCATTATGGGGTTGATCCACACTACCGAAATACTCAAACTCTGGCGGACCCTGCCGCAAGGTCCTACTCCTCCTACAAACTACTAAGCGCCAAAGACACATCCTGCCCCAACTGACAGTCACACGGTCCAACATAGGCTTGCCCTGCCCCCAAAGGACATAAACAACATCCCAGTATACACGCCGAACTATTACCTATAGTAAACAAAACCGAGTCATAACCTTATAGCGATAAACACAACATGTCTAAGCAATATGTTACCCCCGACCCCTTCTCTTCGTGCCAGGCAATCCCCTCAGCTATGTTACCTACACCAAAAGAGGCCGCACATATAGCTGAAACTGGGCTGATTCCCAGTTTCCAAACCATTGATCCACCTCCTCGTTCAATCCTAACCATGGCACCTCTGTGGCCTCGTCAATCCTGAATGAAAGCGACCAATCCTCAACCGGCTGCTCACCCAATTTCCTCAAACATTCACTTAAAATAACCACAAACCAGTAAACTGATAGAAATGAATTATCTCCTTGCCTGTAACAATGGGAGCCAAGTTAATGTTATCTATGCATACCTCCCCCAACAATTTACAGTTGAAACCGGTAACAACCAAAGTCCTGAGAGACCATACACCACGAACAGTCTCCCTCTTCAACTCAATCTGTCTTTGTCGGCAACATTCCACTCCATCTGGCATTATTGCCACATCCCCAGTGCCAGAACATCTCCCCCTAAATCCCTGGTCAAACTCTGCATCCCATGCAGCTTGAATCAAAATGCAATTATAGCCACCTTCTGCAACACCACCGAGTCTGATTTACAAGTTACAAATTCATTCCCCCCAAAAATGACAATACCAAATACCCCAACAACCTTCACAGAACCCTCCATTCCATTCCAGAAACCTGCCCATTCCTGCCACGTTGCTGGAATGGCACCCTGTAGCCACAGTCACCAATCTCCGCAATAAACCCTTAAACACGTTGTTATCACACTTCATAAACCATCTAGGCCCTGCATATCCACTTCATGCACTCCAGGGATCAGCTCCCAAAACCTGCGGGACTGAAAGCATAACAATGCATCAGCTCCCCCATTTAATACTCCTAGTATGTACTTTGCAACCCCCCAACGCTCCATGGCAAACATCCGCACCAACCGTCATAGAGACGCTACTAGCCGAGATCACCAGAAGCTCAACACAATGGAAAACAAACCCTCTGACGTAGGAAGTTAGAAATTCTAGTTCCCACAATACCGCAGCTAACACCATAGGGAAAATCTCCAGCACCCTTTTTCGCCAAGCCTCCGGCCACCTGCCCGCACACACCGATGACCCTAAAAAGGCATCAAACCACCCACACCAACTACCTCTGGATACAACTGCCACGCACTATTGGTACAACTCCTCTTCTTTTTTTTTTTTATAAGCCAGACATTCCAACCATTGTATTCCTAAGAAAAAACACCCCACACAACCAAAAACTCTCTGATTTCACCTCAAATCCACACAAATGTGCTGGGCATTTCGCCCACCATGGCAACTACTAGACCTAGCAAACAGTCAGCCTACGAGCATAATCCTGTATGCAAATTAAGTGCACCCAGCAAAGACTGCACACTTTTATCCTACATTTTTCCTTTTTACGTGCAAAACCGTCACAGAGCCAAAAAGGATGAACCTGCCCATGGGCGGACTTACTGCATGTGCAGCCCGTGCATTGAACTCGGGCCCAGACCTGGAGGGGGCGGCCCGAGGTCCAGTAGCTGTCGACATGGCTAATTTGCATCCTTAAACAAATTAGCCTTGTGGAGCTGGCGCAAGCAAGGCGGCCCCTGGGGGTTTTGTATTTGCCCCTGAGAGGGACCCCCACCCCCTGTGTGCTCCTCCCCCGTCTGCAGAACTGGCAGGGCTGAGGGGGCCCCAGCGTGTTGGTCACAAAGATTGCAGAAGGTCCTTTGGTGACATCATAGTCTTGTTACTCACCAAAGGTCCTCTGCACTGCTTTCTGCACAGCACACAGGAAGCTCAGCACACAGTCTGCTGAGCTAAGAAGCGATATTAGTGATCACTGCTGCTGTGCTCCCTCTTACTGTAGGTGCACAGTCTATATCTTGGACTATATGCTTATCTGTATAGTTACTGTGTGTGTGTGTGTGTGTGTGTGTGTCAGTGTGTGAATCAGTGTTTGTGTGTCAGTGTATCATTGTGTGTGTGTCAATGAGTGTCTGTGTGTGTATTAGTGTGTGTGTGTGTCGGTGTGTGCCAGTGTGTGTTAGTGAGTGTCAATGTTTATTTGTGTGTGTTAGTGTGTGTCGGTGAGTGTCAGTGTGTATGTCAGTGATTAGATTTCCTTGGACGAAGTGCCTCACTGTCTGCGCTGCTGCTCCAGAAACGAAGGAACCAGGACACGGGGATGTTTGGATCGACTTATGCTTTTATTGTCCTACGCGTTTCGGAGCCACAAACAGAGCTCCTTCCTCAGGGAACATGTGTCAGTGATTGTCAGTGAGTTTGTCCATGTGTGTCAGTGAGTGTCGGTGTGTCAATGAGTGCCAGTGTGTGTGTCAGTGAGTGCCAGTTTGTGGTGTGTGTGTCAGTGAGTGCACAGAATATTGATACAGAGACTGGAGCAGCAGGGGACCGAGGAGAGGTATTTATTTATTCTTTTAAAAATCAGTGAATACACAGCAGCCAGAGGACTATGTAGTGTGCATTACACAATATGGAAGACTATAGGGGATACATTATAATATATGGAGGTCTATGGGGTGTGTACTATTCTAGATGGAGAACTATGTGGGATGCATTACTATATGGAGGACTTTGGGGGGTGCATTATACTATATGAAGAACTATGGGGGTGTATTATGTAATATGGTGGACTATTGGGGATGCATTATGATATAGAATAATATGCAGCACACTATACTATATAAAGGGCTATGGGGGTGCATTATAATATATGGAGGACTATGGGTTGCATTATAAAAATATGGAGGACTGTGGGGGGTTCATTATATGATATGGAGGACTATGGGTGCATTATACAATATGGAGGATTATGGGGGGTGCATTATAAGATATGGAGGAATATGGGGTGCATTATAATATATGGAGCACTATGCAGTGCATTATACAATATGGAGGACTTATGTGGGCCCTTTATACTATATAGAAGACTATGTGGGGCCATTATAATATTTGGCAAAGTTTGTGGAGGCCATTATACTATTTGGAGGACTATGTGGGGTCCATTATAATACGCGTGATGGTTTGTGCAAGATCCATCATACTGTGTGGAGGACTATGTGGGGTCCATCATACTGTGTGGAGGACTATGTGGGGTCCCTCATACTGTGCGGAGGGCTGTGTGCAGTCCATCATACTGTGCGGAGGGCTGTGTGCAGTCTATCATAATGTGCGGAGGGCTGTGTGCAGTTCATCATACTGTTCGGAGGGCTGTGTGCAGTTCATCATACTGTGCGGAGGGCTGTGTTGGGGGCCATTATACTATTTGGAGGGATAGTAGGGGACATTATACTGTATGTAGGCCCATTTTACTGCTTCAGATAAAACGAGTGATATTGTAAGCGCTAAGGTACATTATCAGGACACGGCTCACATAAGTATTACCTTTCAGCTTTAATGATTTAGCATACGGACCCTTTAGCCACAACGCGTTTTAGCGCCAAATGCGCCTTTTTCAAGTGAATCACTTGAAAAAGGCGCAATTGGCGCTGAAACGCGTTGTGGCTAAAGGGATCCGTATGCTGAATCATTAAAGCTGAAAGGTAATACTTATGTGAGCCGTGTCCTGATAATGTACCTTAGCGCTTACAATATCACTCGTTTTATCTGGAGCTGCAAATTTCTTCCCTGCTGGGAAGCGTGATACAGAGCAGCTTAGGAATACAGGACCTGGCAAGACGTCACACCACCACTCCCCCAGAGCTGTCACGTGCACCGGGACACACGGGAAATACGTGCACTTATCATCTCGCTGCTTGGAGCCCAACTAGGAGAGCCCAGCTGGGAGACAGATTAAACTCTTACTCCAGTTGTGCGGACAGGCACAACAATAGAAGGTGAGCAGAGGGGATCATTCACCGATCCCACAATTTAATGAAAGCAGTTTGGCGCACACCTTGTTTGTATTTCATTTTACTGCTTGGAAGGCTTGGTGTGGGGACACAGTTAGTGGTCACCATACTTTGTTGGTGTAGTAGAGGGGGTACAGTGATGTCATCATACTGTGTGTGGAGGGTACTGTGGAGGAATTACCTGTGGGGGGATTATACAGTGTTTGTGGGGCACCTTTGTTAGCATCATACTTTATGGGGACAATTAAAAGGGAATCTAGAGGCTTCAGTGTGAGGAAAATTATTTTGTAGGGACTGAAAAGTCTTGAGATGTGCTCCTATATAACCTAGCCAAATTTTTTTTGGCGGGGATCCAATTAGAAATTCTGCTATGGGGCCCCATGATTTCTATGTATGCCCCTGTGTGACAGTACTGAGCCGGGAGCAGAACTCTTGTGATCTCCTGCAGGAAGTGCAGTGCTGGAGACCCTAGAGTTCTGCTCCGGGCTCATACAGTTAGGCACTAATCAGCGGCCGTCTGCCACACAGGTTAGGAGGGAAAGCATAGGGGGGAGGAGCGCACAGGGGGCCCCTGTCAGAGGCAAATACATAGCTCCCAGGGGCCCACAGCCATCAGGGAGAGCGCATAGGGGGGTATATGTTATTTGGAGGCTGTGCTGGGCTATATACCATCCCTGACAGAAGTTATGTCGCTTATCCATGTTAAGTAAATAAAAGCTTATAACCTGACGTTAAATTCATCCATTGGTTTTATAAATTACACTTTTGAAAGCTGAAACCCTCTGTAAGGTAGCAACCCGGGGAACTCGCTTGGCAAGGGAAAACACCAACACGTGCTTACAATGTAACAAATAGCCACCATTTATTTAGCAACACACATCATAAACCGGGTAGCGCATCAAAACATTGCACATAAGCACATCACATAATACATTACATATGCGATAGAAAAGCACATCACATGATACATTCATTACATATACAATAGAACACAGATTACATTTACCATAAATATCTATCACCGGCCCTATGGGTCTCAATGGCAGTTCCAGCCACCTAACTCTATTTACATAGTACTTAATACTAACACAGACCCCCTAACAGGATCCGCGTACAGCCCTGTTCACACATGTCTCATACAAGCTGCTATACTGCTATTAGCCTTCACACACATGCATCCAAGGTCAACGGGACCATATCACGACCCATGGTGGGTCCCAACGGCGGCCATGACCGCCTGGCCCTTGAGCCGTACTCGGTCTCACACCACATGGCATAGTAAAGGCTCCAGCCTGACCGGTACTTCCACACCGCATATGATCCATTATACTACATCCATGGATCCCATACGTCCTCACACAAGCTCACAGCCCATCATACGATATCCATGGACTGCAGCTCCCCTGGGTCCATAACAGGGATTGGCAAACCTGAGTTACCGGTTAGCCCATGCGTCACCAAGACCTCCTCACCACATTTCCAGGCCACCAGCCGCCACCAAACCTCCATACTCAGGCAGGTCTCCAGGTCGACGACTGTGCCCCACACCTGAGTCGAGTGCCCTTCAGGATCGGCCATGGTTCCCCAACTCCAGGGACCCTCTTAATCCCTGCATCTGGCCACAGGTACACACACACACTGTCAGAGGGACAGGTGCCTCCCGCATGCAGCAGGCCAAGCCTCCCTCTCATCCCAATGGGACGGAATTCCTCTGACTAACATCCACACTGGCTGGGTCTCTCCCACAGACTGAACACAACAGAACTGAACTCTCTCACACAGCTTCAAGCAGCTTCTTAACGTGGCTGCCACACCCACCTTACACACCAACACATGGGATTGGTCAATTAACACACCATGTTTCTTGGCCACTCATTCGGCTCATCAACCTCAGAGATCTTACATGACTCACACAGCTGTTAATCCACTGGTGTGCCGGACAAGTTTAACAAAGCACACACACAGTAAAACAGGCTGATCTGAACAGGTTCCTATGCTATTATCCCATGTGATGCACCCAGCCATGGGTCACATCACCACAACTCCCAAATGTGGTTTAGGTTAAGAAAATAAATTTGCATCAATACTGAAATATTGATCATTTAATGAACACAATTTGGTCAGATTTTGTCAAGACAAAAGTTTTGTCGCCTGATCATATAATGCACCCAATCTGTTGTAAATTCTGCTTGTGGGCTCCCTCCTGCGGTTGTGGCTGGTAATGCAGTTGATCCTGTTTTGCACTCTTGGTCAGGTGAATTGGATAATTGCAATTCTGACTGGATTATTTAAGTTTGCAGAATTTCCTCAGTTCTTGCCAGTTGTCAATTGTCCTGGAGGTGTTTCACCTCTGCCTGGTCTCTTCCTGCCCTGCTGCAAGACTTCCAAGCTAAGTGTATGGTTTAGTCTTCTTGTGGCTCACATGCTGCGTGCTTGTTTTCTGAAATGGTCTATTTCTGCTCAGAGTGCCTGCTGTGTTAACTTGCTCTCTGTTAGGAAGTTTTCTTCCTAGGATTTTTGTGCTATTCATCCCTCACCCCTCACCGGAAGGGATATCCTGCTTTGTTCATCCACCCTACCAACCGGGGAGGGGGAAAAACGCTGCCACCACTTGCTGCCCCTTACCCAAAGGGGACCAGCCGCCGGGTTCATTCTCCACACCACTCAGAGGACACCACTCCGCCAGACTCCATCCCTCCAGAGTCATCCGATGTGTCCCTGGCATCTGGGGCTCCCTCCACACTGCGCCCGCTGTAGTCGGCCCTTCCCTTCCAGAATCCGCCCCTGCCCCCCACCGGCTTTGGTGGGTAACATCCATCCTTGCTGGCCTCCCAGCATGCTCCCTGCTCAAGTCCAGCCAGAAGCTGCCACCATTCTATATTTGCAACTTTACAGGCCACGGGATGGAAGTAGGCCACGGATTTAGCCAAGGACTCCTCCTGATGGCCGAAGTAGGCCCCAGAAACCTCCGGGTGCCCACCTTGCCGCTGAGGTTCCCCACTGGGGCTCCTAAATCAGGCTCTCCTCATCCTCCAGCATCTGAAGAGTATCGCTAAGGAGGTCAGGACCATTGACCACATGCTGCAAGAGAGGAGGGAGGTGGTACCGATGGGGAGTTCACAGGTAGCCTGTACAGGTGCCTGCACTGCCTGTGCCCCATGCACCGTCATAGCTGCACAGAAAATCGCTTCCAGTGAAGCCAGATCACCATCTGTGTCAGCTGTAAGCTGTTGTCTAAATAAGCTCTTCTCCGTACCTCCCCCTATATTCCTTATATTGATCCCTACCCTTCCTTTTTCCAAGACCACTCCCCAACCAATCACCTCATTTCACATTTTTCTAATTCCAACCTAATGCACCTATTAACCCTTTAACTCCCTCCCTTCCCGATTGTCATATAGTCTGTTCACCTCATGGGTTCCCTGACTTTTCTTAATTGCTGAAATGCAATGGCCTCCTGAACAGGACCCCAAATTCTAAAACATGATAATTTCACCTTATTTTTATTATCCCTAGTTGCCTTGATGCCTGGTGGGGGATTTCGCTGTGTTTCATAGCATGTTATGATGTCTTTTCTGAATACTGTCCATGTACAGACCGAGCTTCGTGTGGGTGAACACCGGACCGGAGGGCAAATTAGCCCTCCAGTTCTGTGTGCTGATCCAGTCCGGGGCTGTCTAGCTCAAGTGGACAGCCACAAATTGGATCCCAGTCGTAGTGTGAAGCCGACCTAAGTTATGTGTGGTTGTAACCATGGATGCCTAATCTACTGCAATGTCCTGCACATGAGGTAAGTGACAGCTAATTAGGAGAACTTAACTACATTTATAACAGCAGGGATTTGCTAATATTATTATTACACCTACTAAATATTGGGAGAGGATCTTAGAGATGGGAAACATTTTTAAGAGAAATTTATCAACAGGAACTTTTTAAAAAGTTAGAAAAAAGTGACAATTCCAAACTCCATTATTGATGTGGTAGATCTACCGGAAATTCTCCTCTGATCCTCCCCGTTCTCCTCTGATCCTCCCCGTTCTCCTCTGATCCTCCCCGTTCTCCTCTGATCCTCCCCGTTCTCCTCTGATCCTCCCCGTTCTCCTCTGTCCCTCCCGTTCTCCTCTGTCCCTCCCGTTCTCCTCTGATCCTCCCGTTCTCCTCTGATCCCCCCGTTCTCCTCTATTCCTCCTGTTCTCCTCTGTCCCTCCCGTTCTCCTCTGTCCCTCCCGTTCTCCTCTGTCCCTCCCGTTCTCCTCTGATCCTCCCGTTCTCCTCTGATCCTCCCGTTCTCCTCTGATCCTCCCGTTCTCCTCTGATCCTCCCGTTCTCCTCTGATCCTCCCCGTTCTCCTCTGTCCCTCCCGTTCTCCTCTGTCCCTCCCGTTCTCCTCTGTCCCTCCCGTTCTCCTCTGATCCTCCCCGTTCTCCTCTGTCCCTCCCGTTCTCCTCTGTCCCTCCCGTTCTCCTCTGATCTTCCCGTTCTCCTCTGATCTTCCCGTTCTCCTCTGATTTCCCGTTCTCCTCTGATGTTCCCGTTCTCCTCTGATTGTTTCCTCGTTCCTCCCTTCTCTCTGTCCTCCCGTTCTCCTCTGATCCTCCCGTTCTCCTCTGATCCTCCCGTTCTCCTCTGTTCCCACCCCGTTCTCCTCTGTCCCTCCGTCTCCCGATTCTCTCCTCTGCCCTCCCTTCTCTCCTGATCCTCCCGTTCTGTCCCTCCCGTTCTCCCTCCTTCTCGTCCCTCCCATTCTCCTCTGATCCCCCCCATTCTCCTCTGTCCCTCCCGTTCTCCTCTGTCCCTCCCTTCTCCTCTGATCCCCCCCTTCTCCTCTGTCCCTCCCGTTCTCCTCTGTCCCTCCCGTTCTCCTCTGATCCCCCCCATTCTCCTCTGTCCCTCCCGTTCTCCTCTGTCCCTCCCATTCTCCTCTGTCCCTCCCGTTCTCCTCTGCTGTTTCCCGTTCCCCTCTGTCCCTCCCGTTCTCCTCTGTCCCTCCCGTCTCCCTCCCCTCCTCCGTTCCTGTCCCCGTTCTCCTCTGTCCTCCCGTTCTCCTCTGTCCCCTCTCCCGTCCTCCTTTTCCCCGGTGAACAGCACTGAGAATAAACGTTTCCATTCACTGACGAGGATGTAGAATTCTAATACAAAGTATATAAAGACGTTTTAGATCTCTGCACTGTACATCGCTCAGCTTTATTAATGCTCTACACAGGCCCTTTAACAGTCACTACAAAGATTTAAAGGGGCAGAACATTATAAAGGAAAAGTTTAATCATTCACTGAAAATACTGCAAACTCTGCAAATGGTGCAGCGTCACATGCACTGAAGCCTCGAAGAGCGGCCGCTCGGTACATCACATGCACAGCTCAGATTCCAATATGTTCCATCCCTATTATTATATACCGCTGCCAGATGCCTCTAGAGAGAACAGAGGAGTCTGGAGGGAAACAGACAAGTCCAGAGGGGGCAGAGATGTCCAGAGTGGAGAGAGAGGTCTGGAGGGGACAAAAGAGTCTGGAGGGGACTAAGAAGACTGGAGAGGACAGAGGAGTCTAGAAAGAAGAGAGGAGTCTGGAGAAGAAAGAGGAGCCAGGAGAAGAGAGAGGAGTCGGGAGAGAAGGGAGGAGAGAGGATGAGACAGAGGAGTCTGGAGAGAAAGGAGGATTCAGGAGGGGACCGAGGAGTCTAGAGAGAAGGGAGGAGAGAGGATGAGACAGAGGACGGAGGAGAGAGGAGTCAGGAGAGGAGGGAGGAGAGAGGAGTCAGGAGGCGACAGAGGAGTCTGGAGAGGAGGGAGGAGAGAGGGGTCAGGAGGCGACAGAGGAGTCTGGAGAGGAGGGAGGAGAGAGGATGAGACAGAGGAGTCTGGAGAGGAGGGAGGAGAGAAGATGAGACAGAGGAGTCTGGAGAGGAGGGAGGAGTCAGGAGGCGACAGAGGAGTCTGGAGAGGAGAGAGGAGTCAGGAGGCGACAGAGGAGTCTGGAGAGGAGAGAGGAGTCAGGAGGCGACAGAGGAGTCTGGAGAGGAGGGAGGAGAGAGGAGGGAACGAGGAGTCTAGAGAGGAGGGAGGAGAGAGGAGGGGACCGAGGAGTCTAGAGAGGAGGGAGGAGAGAGGAGTCCGGAGAGGATTCTGGGAGAGGAGAGAGAAGTTGGGAGGAGCCTGAGGAGTCTGGAGAGGAGTCGGGAGGGGACTGAAAAGTCTGGAAGAGACTGAGGAGTCTGGAGAGGAGGAGGAGAGAGGAGTCAGGAGGGACTGAGGAGTTGAAGAGGAGAGAAAAGAAGGAGTTGGGAAAGGAGTCTGGTGGGGACTGAGAAGACTGGAAAGGAGTTGGTAGGGAACAGAGGAGTCTGGAGAAGAGAGAGGAGTCTGGGGAGGAGAGAGAAGTCAAGAGGGGACTGAGGAGCCTGGAGAGGAGTCTGGAGGGAACTGAGGAGGGAGGAGAGCAGAGGGGACAGAGGAGTCTGGAGAGCAGAGAGGAGTCGGTTCGGAGTCTGGTGAGAAGGGAAGGAAGAGGAGTCGGGAGGAGACTGAGGAGACTGGAGAGGAGAGAGAAATAGGGAGAGGTGTCTGGGGAGGAGAGAGGAGTCGGGAAGAGACTGGGGAATGTGGAGAGGAGGAAAGAGAGGAGTTGGGAGTGGATTGAGGAGTCTGGAGATGAGGGAGGACAGAGGAGTTGGGAGGAGAGGAGTCAGGAGGAGACTGAGGAGTCTGGAGGAGAACAGGGAACTTCGGAAGGAACAAAGAAATCCAGAGGTGACAGAGAAGTCTGAAGGGGAGTTATAGTCTGTGCATGCTGGGACTTGTAGTCTGTGGACAGTCAGTACATGCTGGGAGTTGTAGTCTGTGGACAGTCAGTACATGCTGGGAGTTGTAGTTTGCAGACAGTTGGAGAGACCCAGCTGTGGAGCAACATAATCCTAACCCAACAAATGACGAGAGCCAAAGAGGATGAAAATGGCACAAAAGCCACAGTGAATGTAGTGCAAAACTAAGGCTGCTTTCACGTCAGCGTATTTTACCATTAGCGGCAGATCAGGTAGCTTGAACATTTGAACGGTTTTGCTGATTTTCTGGAAGCCGACACATTTGCGGCAGGATCACGGCAAGTCTGCATTATCCCTAATACATTTCTTATAGGTCTTGCGGACGTGTGCGGCACTTGCGTTTTTGACACCATCTGGCCAATCCGGCACTTGTGGCAACGGACAAAAACTGCTGCTAGCTGCGGTTTTGCAAGTGCTGCATTCGCCGGATCGCAGCAAAAACGCAAGTGCCGCACACGTCCGCAAGTCCTATAAGAAATGTATTAGGAACAATGCAGACTTGCCGTGATCCTGCCGCAAATGTGCCGGCTTCCAGCAGATCAGGCAACACTGAGTTGAAGCTTACCTGATCTGCCGCAAATGGTGCAAAATGCTAAAAAGGAAAACGTTTACTCTGAGGGGTAGCACTAACTATATACAGGGTATGACTTATATACAAGACAGGGGGTATAAAGCCCCAACACCTGTGAGAATGGGGGTCTATATTGTATTGTAAATGAAACGGTTCTGAGCATGTGCAAACACTGCTCTGTTTACTGTCTATAGGAGGGGTGGCCGCACATGCTCAGTACTGCTGGGGGTCAGAGCCTTCTGGAGAATTATAGAGGACAAAGGAATCTGAAGGAGACAGAAGAGTCTGCAGCAGAGGACAGAGGAGTGTGGAGAAAGAGAAGGGACAGAGACGTCTGTAGGAGTAGACAGAGGACTCTGGAGGGAGAGGAGGCAGGACAGAGGATTCTGGAGGAGGGGATAGAGGAGTCTGAAGAAGGAGGGACATAAGTATCTGGAGGAGGAGGATATAAGTACATGAAGAAGGATAGAGGAGGACAGAAGAGTCTGCAGCAGTGATCATACCTGTGCACATAGTAATAAATGTTATTCATGGGACACCTATAAAATTCAATAAAATCTACTAATCACGGTGAGATCGGCCACCATCTATCGTGCAGAACTGAGTGGGGTATCGAGGCAGGAGAGGGGGGTATAGTCGCCATTATGGCTTCCATGCTTGTTGTGCCTCATCACATACTGGGGGATGCTCCAGAGGCTTGGCGGACCCTCCGACGGTTGCAATCAAGGCTTGGATGAATTGCTCAGCAGCTCATCCAACGTGGACCTCCAAAAGGCAATTTATTCGCACGCGTCTTTCCCACATTCGAACAAACAAATGAAGGAGTGGTTTTGCTGGCGCACCGCCAGGTCTGAGTTCCCGCTGGGACCCTCATTGACGACCCACGGAGCGGTCAAGCTGAACAGCACAAGCAGAGATTTATTCAAGTAGATTAATAAGTCCACGCACCTCAGGCTGCTGGTGGGATGGGCGTAGAGGAACCAGGAGGTGGGCTTTCCACCTGGTCCAGGTGGGCCTCTAGGGGCTGGTAGCTCACCACACTGCCCTGGCATCCATAATGCGGCTCACAGAGGCTTTTATTGTAGTGAGCATCTCTGCACTCCATGGACTGGGGGCTGCTGGTGGCCTTCACCCGGTAGTGCTGACCGGTCCGGGCGCTGCAGTACAGGAGGTCATTGTCATTGCTGCATGCCACCTTGGCCACCTTACACTCCACCGTCTTCTGCCTCCACAGCCCGCTGTGTCTGTGCCAGCTCTCACCGCGGTCATCAGTGTAGAAGGTAAAAAAGTGGGGCTTGGTCTTCCAGGGGACGGGCAGGCAGCAGACCTGGACGTGGATGTAATACAGATACGCAGCCACGACCAGCCTGCCCGACGGCAAGTGGACGTCATGACCAGGACCCACCGCGATGGTGGCACAGTTCTTCATGTCCTTACCCAGCACCTCCTCTGTCACATCTTTCAGTAGTCTCCCACAATTGTCCATGGCCGTGGCTGGTAATATAGCAAAGTGGGACGGCGTTTAGGCCGGTTACTATTTGCTGTTGCTCAGAGACGTCTGATATGACACAAATGAAGAGAGGAAGACGGTGTCGAAAGAGGCATCGTACAGCGGGCAGGGATTCATGGACCGGCGGCCCGGTAACTTGGCGCGTCTCACCACCACCGTGTCTTCCCACTAAACAGGCAAAACCAGAAAGAGACATTGGAAAATCACAAAATCAGAGGGGTGGGGGAGATCAAACCCTAAAGGGCCAAAGCGCCCATACCTGCACCTCATCACCAGGTACAGGGTGTCCTGGTCATCCGGGAACAAGCGCGTCTCAGTGAAGGCCAAGAAGATGGGGGGAGGCGGCATGTAGAGCCGGGATACGGTACGTGACGCCACCGGGATCCTGCTGGAACAGGGTGACCGCATCTGGAGAGGAGACCGCCAACATGTCCGATCCTGCGGGACAGCGGACAACACAGGACTGACAGCCGGAGAGCCATGGAGGGGTCTGAGACAAGCAAGGACATATACTATATCTAATCCTGCGTAATACTGAGCATTGTACCTAATCCCAATGTGATACTGAGCTGTGTATCTAATTACACCATGTGTGATACAGAGCCATATGTCTAATCCTATCATTGTGATACTGTCTGCTGAGCTGTATCTAATCTTATCCTGTGTGATACTGTCTGCTGAGTTGTATCTAATCCTATCCTGTGTGATACTGTCTGGTGAGCTGTATCTAATTCCTATCCTGTGTGATATTGTCTGATGAGCTGTATCTAATCCTATCCTGTGTGATACTGTCTGTGAGCTGTATCTAATCCTATCCTGTGTGATACTGTCTGCTGAGCTGTATCTAATCCTATCCTGTATGATACTGTCTGCTGAGCTGTATCTAATCCTATCTGTGTGATACTGTCTGGTGAGCTGTATCTAATCCTATCCTGTGTGATACTGTCTGATGAACTGTATCTAATCCTATCCTGTATGATACTGTCTGCTGAGTTGTATCTAATCCTATCCTGTATGATACTGTCTGCTGAGCTGTATCTAATCCTATCCTGTGTGATACTGTCTGCTGATCTGTGTATCTAATCCTATCCTATGTGATACTGTCTTCTGAGATGTGTATCTAATCCTATCCTGTGTGATACTGTCTGCTGAGCTGTGTATCTAATCCTATCTTGTGTGATACTGTCTGCTGGCTGTGTATCTAATCCTATCCTGTGTGATACTGTCTGCTGAGCTGTGTATCTAATCCTATCCTGTGTGATACTGTGCTGAGCTGTATCTAATCCTATCCTGTATGATACTGTCTGCTGAGCTGTGTATCTAATCCTATCCTATGTGATACTGTCTGCTGATCTGTGTATCTAATCCATCCTATGTAATACTGTCTTCTGAGCTGTGTATCTAATCCTATCCTGTGGATACTGTCTGCTGAGCTGTGTATCTAATCCTATCCTATGTAATACTGTCTTCTGAGCTGTGTATCTAATCCTATCCTGTGTGATAGTCAGCTGAGCTGTATCTAATCCTATCCTATGTGATACTGTCTGCTGAGCTGTATCTAATCCTATCCTGTGTGATACTGTCTGCTGAGCTGTATCTAATCCTATCCTGTATGATACTGTCTGATGAGCTGTATCTAATCCTATCCTATGTGATACTGTCTGCTGAGCTGTGTATCTAATCCTATCCTGTATGATACTGTCTGCTGAGCCGTGTATCTAATCCTATCCTGTGTGATACTGTCTGCTGAGCTGTTTATAATCCTATCCTGTGATACTGTCTGCTGAGCTGTGTATCTAATCCTCTCCTGTGTGATACTGTCTGCTGAGCTGTGTATCTAATCCTATCCTGTGTGATCCTGTCTGCTGTGCTGTATCTAATCCTATCCTGTGTGATACTGTCTGCTGAGCTGTATATAATCCTATCCTGTGATACTGTCTGCTGAGCTGTGTATCTAATCCTCTCCTGTGTGATCCTGTCTGCTGTGCTGTATATAATCCTATCCTGTGTGATACTGTCTGCTGAGCTGTATATAATCCTATCCTGTGATACTGTCTGCTGAGCTGTATCTAATCCTATCCTGTGTGATACTGTCTGCTGAGCTGTGTATCTAATCCCGTTATGATCATGTATGATTTTAGAATCCAGATGTATCTAATCCCTGATATACAGACTTTACACAGGTGTTGGCTCCTCACCTTCTTCACTGCAGACTGTTTCGAGCTAAATAATTTATAATAATACTTTAGAGGAATATGTCTCAGCACCTGTGACTGGCGGCCATGTTTACGGAGATACTAAAGCATATCATCTATCATCAGACGCAACAAACATGGCGCCCAGCAGTGAGCGGAAGAACAGTGAGGAGTAAGGAGCCTCTGGTGGTGAGACGTATCCAGCGGTGACGTCAGATATCACGTGTCTCAGCACAGTCTATGTATGCTGTGCTGTCAATCACCGCTCGGTCTCCAGCAGCTTCATGGTGAGCGCGTACACACAGCGACATCTAGTGTCTGCAGGCGAACAGCAGCCACAGTTATTGGAATATAGAGATAGCGCCGTCACATTGTGCAGCGTCTTATACGAGAGAAAGCACAGTTTACATATAAAATTAAGCAAATGATCAATCAGTGAGAAGAAACTTCCTGTCTACTTTCGGAATTCTTCCAGTTTTCATTACTTGGCGTTTTACATTTTCGGTCGCCTCAAGCCCTAATGGGACAAACATTCAGATCATGTCTGCAGTCACCACTAGGGGGAGCTCCCTGTATACAGAGATAAATGATAATATTCCTGTACGCAGTCCACCCACTAGGGGGGCTCCCTGTATACAGAATACATGATAAGATTCAGTCTGCAGTCACCACTAGGGGGGCTCCCTGTAAAGAATACATGATAGATCAGTCTGATCACCACTGGGACTCCTAAAGATTCATGCCTGCAGCAGTCACCACTAGGGGGAGCTCCCTCGTATATCAGAGATACATACATAAGATCCCTGTCACTGCAAGTCACCACTAGGGGAGCTCCCTGTATACAGAGATACATATAAGATTCAGTCTGCAGTCACCACTAGGGGGAGCTCCCTGTATACAGAGATACATGATAAGATTCTGTCTGTAGTCACCACTAGGAGGAGCTCCCTGTATACAGAGATACATAGTAAGATCATGTCTGCAGTCACCACTAGGGGGAGCTCCCTGTATACAGAGATACATGATAAGATTCTGTCTGTAGTCACCACTAGGAGGAGCTCCCTGTATACAGAGATACATAGTAAGATCCTGTCTGCAGTCACCACTAGAGGGAGCTCCCTGTATACAGAGATACATAGTAAGATTCTGTCTGCAGTCACCACTAGGGGGAGCTCTTTGTATACATAAGATCTTGTCTGCAGTCACCACTAGGGGAGCTCCCTGTTGTGAGCCCTCATGGACAGGGTACCTGCCCCTCCTGTACCTGTATGTCCTGATCGCCTAGATTTGGTGTACTCGTTCTTGTCTCCCTTATCCTCATGTAAAGCGCCATGGAACCTAATGGCGCTATATAAATAAATAATAATAATAATAATAATAATGCAGAAAAAGAGTCCAATGACCGGGCACTACACCTGTGGAGCTCTGCTAAAAGCCTTTCGGCTATCCCCAGTGCCTGGTGTTGCACAGCCTTAAATGAATAATCAGAGATTCAAAAAAGAGAATAAAGAAAGGCGGCACTCACCGTATAGGCTGGTGGAAGGGTGTTTTAATCCAGGAAAATCAATCCATTAAAACATTGTTAGTGCGGAACCCGCAGAAGTATCACTACACGATACGAAACGGTACCGTCGTTCCGACGGCCTCTCACTCCCTCTCCCCACCGCACTAACAATGTTTTAATGGATTGATTTTCCTGGATTAAAACACCCTTCCACCAGCCTATACGGTGAGTGCCGCCTTTCTTTATTCTATTTTTTGAATCTATAATAATAATAATAGTATACAGAGATACATGATAAGATCTTGTCTGCAGTCATCACTAGAGGGAGCTCCCTGCATACAGATACATGGTAAGATTCAGTCTGCAGTCACTACTAGGGGGAGCTCTTTGTATACATGATAAGATTTTGCCTGCAGTCACCACTAGGGGGAGCTCCCTGTATACAGAGATACATGATAAGATTTTGTCTGCAGTCACCACTAGGGGGAGCTCTTTGTATACATAGATATGTGGCACCCCGGGTCAAAGTGCCACAGTGTCATCACTGCCACCGGGTGGTGGTGTTACGAGAGAGCAACAAAAGGTCTTCTCGTCAGGTAACACACACACAACACCAACCACCAACACCTCCAGGCCAGAAGGGGGAGACCAAGCCTGAGTTCAGGGTGAGCTACCCTATATATTCTGGTCTGGGGAGGAGCCAGTGAGTGCAGTTCCTGGGAGGACTGTGAAAAGGACCTGGGTGTAAAAGAGCCGTGCTAATCTCATCCCAAGGTCACTAACAGCATTCCAGGCCTGAGGGTTAGGTTCACTGGAGAAATACAATGTGCTATTCCTATCCGTTTTCTTAGTAAACAAATCCGTTTTCAAACCACCTTCACTTGTATACACTAAAGTGTCAAGAAATTGCATTTTCTCCAATGAACACCAGAACATCATTTCAGTTTTGGGATGTATCACAATGGGTATTGGATCACTTACCCTTGCACTGCCAATCTATCCACCTGACAACTCTACCTGCTGCTTCATCATCAGAGCCTTTATATTCTTCTGCAGGACTCGCTGTTGCCTGGCAGTACCGGCTATGCGCTGTAAAACACCAATGATTTCTGCAAGACAACTTTCCATTACATTCATGCCTAGCAAAATAGTTTGATCACGCTCATGCCGGTCAACATCAACAATTATCATCCCCTGATCCATTAATTCAGCTCTCCCAATTTTAATGGTCATTTCTTTAAACACAATCTGCGTACTAATTTACCATTGCTAGCCCATATATTTAAGTCATCATCTGGGCCACGAGTAATGTCTGAATCAGCCTAGCACTGCTTAAAAAGGATATAAGGTATGGAGGAGATCTGAGAGCCGGTGTCCAGTAAAGCATTCATGGGGATCCCATCTAGCACGACAGGTATAATTGGACGTCCTCTCACGTACCTGTCCCGCCAGCTTGAGGGCCTTGGGAGTTCATTCCTGAGCAGCGGCCCACTTCCCAAGGGGATCCTCGTTTAAAGCACACTCTGGCAAAAATGGCCGGCTTCTCTACAGCAGCAACAAATGGGCTGACCATCTGGGTGGCAGCGGTCGTTGGGTCGTTCTCTGGTCTCTGGGAATCTCCTGGGTCTTATCCATGGGACATCCTCCTTGCTTGTAGCCAGCTCAATCTTCTCCACGGGCTTGGATCCACGCAGCTGTTGCATAACGTTGGCCATGTGAGCTACAGTTTTAGTTAGGGCATCGATCTTTTGGTTTAGAGCCTCATTGGTGATGGCCTCCTGAGGTTGACATTAGCCCTGGTATGGCTGATGGGTTTGGCGCTGTAGCTGAACATTGAGCAGAGTCTGTATCATGAAGCTCTTCTGCCTGCAGTATCGGATGACTTCGGCAAAGCTCGACATCGGAAATGCTACAGACATCTGGCAAGGTTGTCATACACATCATCAGGCGAGGTCATCGGCAGAGGTTGTCAAACACAGCACATCAGCAAGTCATCAGGCATCAGGAGAGGTTGTCAGAACCTGAACATCAAGCATGCACAGACTTGGCATAGGTCATCATGCAAGGTTTCAGACACACCATCGGGCAGAGGTCATCGGAATTGGGTAGAGGTTGTCAGAAACTAAACTCGAGCATGCAACAGACATGGCATAGGTCACAGGCAGAGTTGTAGATGCACAGCACATCGAGCAAGTCATCAGGCATCAGAAGAGTGTCAACACTGAACATCGAGCAATGTTACAGACTGGGATAGTCATCAGGCAAGGTTGTCAACAAGCACATTGCTGAGGTCGTCGGACATCAGAAAGTTGTCAACACTGAACATCGAGCAATGCTACCGAATGGGACAGAGGTCATCAACATTGCGCTAGGCTGAAGCAAGCAAATCCACTATCAATTACGGAAAAAAACACAGAAACTGATAGCCAGAGTGGCTAAATACAAAAGGATACAGAAATAACAAACTTCTAAATGTATTTATTAAAAATTTGTATTGACACCAATTACAATCATATAAAAGCTAAAATAAGCGACAGTCAGTTAACTTCCATCAGTACTGCTAGTTAGAACCTGCTTTAACAGTAAGATTGGACCACATGTGTTCCACACCCATGGCACCCCTACTCCACAATGGCTGACCCTGCATTAGTAAAAACACTAGCTGTGAGCCCGATGCGATTGCATCGGGATTCTAGAATCCTGTGTAGTTTACTATGGGGATTTCAGAATATGGCGGCATAGCGGCCGCCGCTATTCCAATTTCGTGCGCCTAGGCGGCGACCGATCGAAGAGCGCCGTGCTGTATGGCGCCTACTTCAATACATGGAATATTTTGAGTTTCACATTTACCGCTGTAAGTGAGGCGCTATCTCATTGGTCGCTGTGCTCCTCCGGACCAATGAGAATAGCCCTCACTTCATCAGTAAATTGAACTCAAAGAGTACATTATATGTCTAAGATGGCGGCCCGATTCTAAAGAATCGGGAGTCTAGCATGCATATTACATTATTCATCAATTTGCATAATGCATACTATACATTATCATTCCAATTTGACAATAATGCACATAAGACATGATATCTATCCAATCAACTATCCAATGTTTGTATGGTATATGTCATGTAGTACAGTCATGATTCAAGGCAAGGTTTTGTACAGATACGGCACCGATGTTTTGTACAGATTACGTAATTCAATTTATATATGAAATTAATAATCTATGATTTACCATAATGTTTCCACAACCACGAAGGTAGCCTTACAGCTGGTGGACCTACTTACCTATTTCCTAATAAAATAGTTAACTTAAATCAGATATTTTTCGACTATTTGCAAGGTGTGGAATAACAAAATACAATTTCTCACTTGCACCAAAGGGCCTACTACAGCTCATCTTTCAGCAAGTACATGTAATTATATGAACTGCAGTCGCTTGAAGTAAATACAGCAAGCACAGCTTCGACAGTTCACTAAATCACACTAAAAATCACAGTTAACTGCATTTTGGCATTGAACTGTCGAAACCACATGTGCCGCAACTGCCGCAGAGAAACACAATCCATTACATTTATGCAACTTACAGTAAAAGTGCTGTAGGTCACCATTAGGCAGAAATGGCAAATTGCTTTTCCCACTATAAATTCCACAAATAGCATAAGAATTCAATTTAAATCAAAATGTCTATCTTTCCTATTGTCTAAATATGACCTATGTGTATAAATATGTACCTATATGTATGTATATACTAATTACAAACACAGTTCGAGATAGAGATGTGTGTGAACAGGCGTTTCCACCCTCTCTAGCTGTTCATCAAAACCTCACCTGTTAAAAAAATAAATCTCTCAGCAGCTAACTGTGGAGCTTCAGGTTCTTATCACTAAATGCAAGCATTAGATGAACACATCTACAATCTACACAAATGTGTTATAACATATACTATGAATAAAAAAGAATGTTTCTAAGCTAAAAAACTAATAACTTTATATCTTAAATGACTTTTATATCTAATAACTAAATATAATGTCTATCTATAACTAAACTAATTTTTTTTTTTTTTTTGTATTCCTATACATGTATGGCTAAACTAATTTTTTTTTATTTTTTTTTTTTATTCCTATATAACTATGGCTAAACTAATTTATTGTAATATTTGTGTTTAATTAGAAAGTAACTATGTATCTAAATGTAATATGTATCTAAAGAATTTAAAGCAAAATATTTTTATACACTATATTTTTAGTGAAAACTATAACTAAAGACTATTATCTTAAATTACTATTTTATATCTAATAACTAATTATAATGACTTTATCTATAACTAAACTAAATTTTTTTGGTATTTTTTTTTTCTATTCCTATACATCTATGGCTAAACTAATTTTTTTGTATTTTTTTTTTTTATTCCTATACATCTATGGCTAAACTAATTTATTGTAATATTTGTGTTTAATTAGAAAGTAACTATGTATCTAAATCTAATATGTATCTAAAGAATTTAAAATAAAATATTCTTATAAACAATATTTTTTGTAAAGAGTTTTTCACTATTGGGCAGCAATTTGACTTGAATGGGTGTATCCAGCACTTTCACCTTAACATTGCATCGTCTTTTCACTCGTGAAAAAGCCACATATAACTGTCCATGTCCAAAAACGGGTTCTGGCAAAAAAATCCCTACTTTCTCCAGTGTTTGGCCTTGGGATTTGTTGATGGTCATGGCAAAAGCAGGCTTCACGGGAAATTGTCGACGTCTTAACTTGAAAGGTAAGCCAGTCTCTGATGGAGATAAATCAATCCTTGGAATAAACACCACATTTCCTTCTGCAGACCCAGTAATGACTTTTGCTTGAATAATATTGTCAAACAAAGCGATGACAATCAAGCGAGTCCCATTGCAAAGACCTTTTCTGCTGTTAAAGTTGCGCAAAAGCATAACAATGGTGCCGATTTTTAATTTGAAGTCAATGAGAAGGCATTCCCGTTGGTGTGAGTGAATTTAAAAATTCCACAGGATATTGTCTGGATCTTCAGTCTCATCAGGATCAATGGAATCATCACTAATGTATTCAGTGTATTCACCAGCAATGCAATCCATGACCTTAGAGTTCACCATATCCACATGGTCATTTTTAGGGCAAAGAATGGCAGTGATGCAGCAATTGAATGCTTTCATTGTTATGTACATCAATGAGATGTTTTCACCAAATATAGCAAGTATGAGTGAGCCAGTGCAGATCATGTCTTGTGGGATTTCAATGATATCATCTCCAAGGTTGAAATCATTGGACAATTCACCATTTCCCAGTTGAAGTAACCAACTGCTATAATCAGAATCAATGGAACGCATGTTGTTGAAGAGTGGCAATTGAGTGAAAAGCTGCCATTGTCGTGAGTATTTAATACAACTCTCTATAATGTCAGTTCTTGTACCATGTTGGATGATAGGCAGACACTGTCGAAAGTCTCCTACCAGAACAATGACTTTCCCTCCAAAAGGTGTTGTATTTTTCTTGGAGATATCTGTTGTCATGACATCCCGTAAAAGTTGATCTATCACATGCAATGCATATTTAGATAACAGAGTGGACTCGTCAATAATGAAAAGTTTGGTACTTTTCAAATGTTGTGCAGCATCTGTATCATTTTTAATTCTGGAAACGGATGTTTCATTTATTGGAATTGGTATTCATAAAGCGAATGGATGGTTCTTCCTCCTTGCAGTAAGTTAGCTGCAATCCCTGTACTGGCTGCAGGTGAGACAATTTCGCCTTCTCCTCTTAGTTCATGAATTAATAAATCATACAGATATGTTTTCCCACTGCCACCTGGACCGTCAATGAAAAAGCACTTAGGTTGTACACTTCTATCGTGTAAAGCTTGATTGATAGCATCATAGGCCAAAAGTTGTTGGTCATTTAAAGTAGCTTTCATTTGCTGAGCTCTTCTTAACTCATCATCCTTGTTGTATTGTGGAGCGATGTGTGGCTTTCTTTTTGGTCGTGGTAGATTAAAATCAGTAAAAGTTTTGCCATGAAATTTTAGAACATTGTGGACATCAGTCATAGCATATCCTTCACAATTCTCACACTCCTCAGTGTTGGAGTGATATGCATGGCAGTAGTCTTGGATAAAGTCTTGTTTAAATTCTTGCCACAACTCCAATGGATGATCTGGAGGACCAAAAATACATATATATGCAAACATATCACGAAGCTGTGCAGGCATGTTGAGAACACAGGCATCCAATAAAGTATTTCTCCAAACAGTGTCATCGAAGAGCAATCCAAGAGCTAATGCCGCCTCTTTAAAAGTTGGGTATGTGACTTCATTAACAGTCTTAATGTTGTCAAAACTTGTTGCTCCTTGACATGCAGTAACAACAACCTTAAATAGTACCGTTCTTGATCTTTCATACTGACAGTATACATTCTTCCAATCACTGAAGAACCTCCTCGCTTTCTAATTTCCCATGCACCTTCTTTCCAAACATAGTGCTCTGGAATTTGGCGGTAGAAGTAATCCTGAGCATGTGGGTCATTCTCATTCAGCTCAAAGTAGGCCATAAGAGTGGATTTTCTGTGCATTGTGTAACTGATGTTTTCAACAGAGTCATCCTCATGAAAATAAAGTGGTTGAGAATGTGGGAGATGTACGGCAAGGCGAATAATGGAGTGCGATTGTCTATGCATCGGGTAAGCAAATATTCGCCAAGCTGCCTCCGGTGCACTCACGTATCTTGAATCCATGAATTGATGTGTTTCATCATGGTGGGTATTGGTTTGGCAAATTTCAAGATTGGCTTTATCATGTCCTTTGTAGACATATTTGAAGAGGTATTTGACACTTTGAATGGAAGCACATACCTCAACATTAATATGACACTTGTATTTTAATAGTAGTAAGGGTTATAGGGAACAACCCAAGAATTATCAATCATCTTTGAATAGTGTTCAAAGGATGGTAGTTCCTTTCTTTGATAAGTAGGGTATGCATCCTTAGCTAAGACTGTTCTTGTTTGGAAATCTTTAGGAAAACCTTTCTTACACTTTCCAAGATCCATACATGGAGAATTGGGGTTGTGTTGTCCACAGGGTCCATGAATCATGTGTTGCATCACAATTTCATGGAGCACAGAGTAATGTGATGGATCAGGGATTTCAGCCCAAACTATATTATCCACTTCAACCTCAGTTCTTAGTTTGGATTTGCTATCCAGAATGATCAAAATGTGAGCGTGTGGTAGGCCACGCTTTTGGAATTCAATAACATGAACCATTGCACAACTTTGCCAAATAATCCAGTGTTAATGTCTTTTAATAGGGCTTCCAGTTTAATTCTGAAGACACGGGCGACTAAATCAGGTCTATGTTCCACACGCTGCCATGGCTCTAAATTGTTTTAATCTCCCTCCATTTAGGATTACAGGTCATGGTTACAAAAAGATCCGGTCGTCCAAATTTAGTCACAATAGCCATGGCATCCTGATAGCGTTGCTGCATGTTTCTGGGACTGCCCTCAAAGGAAGATGGTAAAATGACCGTCTTGCCAATGGGAATACCTTTCTCAACAGATTTTTCAGGAGATGTTCCTGGAGTACGCAATAATCCTCCACTTTTAAATCCTTTTGATGTTGACGGATAAAATTTAAGCGATTAGCCTCGATTTTCACATACGCATCCACTAAGTACTGCTGTGTTAGTTTGCCACCATTCAGGACAGGATTGAACCGATTCCGTACAGACAGCAAATAGCAGTAATACTGGAGCTGTGTAACCCGGCGTTGAATTTGGCCTTGATGCTTGAGTCCCTCATGCCAGCCTTGTTCTCCATGACGGAAAAATAAGGGATACAGTAATGCATCTAAATTGCTGTGTAGAATACTGACTTGCTGTGTTTTTGGGGCCAAGGGGTTATTTGGATCAGGTTTCAAATTAATTAAAATGTCTCTATTGAATGGTGGCTCTCCATCAGCATTTTCAAAGACCACTGCAACTTCATGGACAGTAGGATTGTTATAACGTCTCGGGTCTTGGTCTCTGTCTTGTTTAATGGCCATGATAATATTTGGCATGATGGTGCCATGTTCTACTGCCTTCTGTTGTTCTTCTAATTCAACGTCACGTAACATTTTGTAGGCCGAAACAAAGGGATTAATATTATCCAATTGAAGAGCAATGATACTCATTAAAGTAGGATTACATTTAACATTTTCTGGAGACTGTATCCGTTGTTCTACAGCGCTTGCAGTATCTAAAATGTACAGTTGTGCATATGCTGGAGGTTGATCTTGAGCAGGATGGAGTGTTCCCGTGCGATGATAAATTTGCCCATGAATTCGGAAACAGTAAGGGCCGTGTCCAGGTGGTGGAGAAACATGGGCACCCATGGAGGCAAAAGCAAAAGAACTATTAATGCTCCTGATATTCTGCATCAAATTTTTACTGTACTCACTCTCTCCTTTCAGCAGGCGTTGGAAGACCTCGGGTATTGAGGTAATGGTACCTTTACTTTTCCCTTGTGGCAACAAAGAGTAAATTGTTGATCTGATGGGCGTTCATCAGTAAAATGGCGAGCCTCACAATGTTCACATATTACATTCATGAAACCACAGGTATGTTCTGGAATAGCATAATCCTGATCAATAAATCCCATTGGATGAGGGAAAGGTGAAGATAAGAAAGGTAGAAGTTTATTGTGTAATCCTACATAGATGAGACGTGGAAGGGACGTAGATTCAAAACATTCCATAAATGAAGAAGTTGAATATATATTCCGTTCTGCCTCTTGCAATGTTGAAGTGGAAGAAGAACTTTGGCGTTCTTCACGACGTAATGTAGCCAAATGGGTCAAGCGGACTTGTCTAGACGTAGGAGATTCTGTATATTGACGCATCTGTCTTTTCCTTTTAAGCCTCAAAATTTTACACTGTTTGCTGTATGGCGTCTCCTCAGCAGAGTGTTTTCGTTTAGATGTGGCCTTGCGATGTGGTAAAGGCTGTTCAGTTGTAGTTAACACAGTAGAAGAAGAGGTGGCAGCAGTATGAGGATCAGACGAAGAGGTGGCAGCAGTATGACGGTCAGACGAAGAGGTGGCAGCAGTATGAGGGTCAGAGGAAGAGGTGGCAGCAGTATGAGGCTCAGACGGATATCCTGTAGGCATGAACTCTTGTTGTTTGCGTCTTTGACGCGCAGGCATGGATTTTTTGCCTAATCCTTCCGTCCTTCCTTCCAAAGACTCTTTTGAAACCCGTGCTTTCAAAGCAGCCTTTTCCTTATCCAAGCGAAGTCGTCTTTCTTCAGAACTCTCCTCGGCACGCTTCTTGCGCATACGCACAGACTCCTTATGAACCTTTGCTTCTTTGTTTTCCATGGAGGTCATGGGAGGTGTTAAAGGCTGTTCACTTGGTAGAATGTCAGTACACGAAGAGGCAGGAGTAGTATCTTTGTCAGACGGTTCTTCAGTGACAGTAAGTTGTTTTTTTTCCGTCTGCCTTGCGCATCAATGGCTCTTTTTGACTTTCGTTGACTTCTTTCTTCAGAAGACAGTTCAGCAATAAGTTTCTTTGAAGCAGCCTTCGCAACATCCAACCGAAAACGTCTCATTGGAGAAGACAGTTTGGCAATGCGTTTCACTTTAGCAGCCTTAACACGTTGTAAACGAAGACGTCTCTGTTCCGAAGTCTCCTCTGCAATGCGTTTGGCCTGAGCCGCCTTAACACGATCTAAGCAAAGACGTCTATTTTCAGAAGTCTCCTCAGAAGTGCGTTTCGCCTTAGCAGCCTTATCACTATCTAAGCGAAGACGCCTCTCTTCTGAAGTCTCCTCTGCAGTGCGTTTCGCCTTAGCAGCATTACGAAGATCTAACCGAAGACGTCTCTCTTCCGAAGTCTCCTCTGCAATGCGTTTGGCTTTAGCAGCCTTATCACGATCTAAGCGAAGACGTCTCTGTTCCGAAGTCTCTTCAGCAGTGCGTTTCGCCTTAGCAGCCTTATCACTATCTAAGCGAAGACGCCTCTCTTCTGAAGTCTCCTCTGCAGTGCGTTTCGCCTTAGCAGCATTACGAAGATCTAACCGAAGACGTCTCTCTTCCGAAGTCTCCTCTGCAATGCGTTTCGCTTTAGCAGCCTTATCACGATCTAAGCGAAAACGTCTCTGTTCCGAAGTCTCCTCAGCAGTGCGTTCCGCCTTAGCAGCCTTATCACTATCTAAGGGAAGACGTGTCTCTTCCGAAGTCTCCTCAGCAGTGCATGTTGCCTTAGCAGCCTTCTCACGATCTAACGGAAGACGTGTGTCTTCTGAAGTCTCCTCTGCACGCTTCTTCTTAGGCGTAGATGCAGCCTCCTTGGCAAGAGCGATATTTTTTGTTGGAGAGCTCATCTTAGTAAGAATAGTCAGTGAATCAAATCCAAAATGAGCTAGAGTGTGTTAGTTAAGGAAACAATGAATAATAACTATGTCTAAATAGGCAAAAACAATAAAAGGAAAGTGTGTATTTCAATAACCTGTGAAAATGAAATGATGAACTTCTTTAAAGTACGAAACAAATATTTCACGATGTTGACTGTATGGAGTAGTGAATGGAAATCAGTGTGTTTAAAGTCCTTAAAAAGAGACTTAAAGGCAAGACAAATGGATGTAAGGGCCCTTTCAGACGTGCGTTGTAAAAGCAGATTTCCAACATTGTAAGAAAAGCGGTTAAAGTACCGATATGACAGGAAGTTCCACATAACCACCAGCAGGGTTGTAGTTGCAGAAGGTGGTGCAAAAAGGGAGAGGTAGCGTTATTTGTTACCTTGAACGTAATATTTTGGGATTATAGCGGAAGTAGTGTTTTTTGTTTTTCTTGCTGGAGTTGGTGGACACAACGGCATTAGCAGGGAGCGTGAAATGGCACAATGTGACCAAGCATGGTGAAAATAGAAATAAGGCAACTTCTGGAGTACATGGTGAAACAGGCAGGGCAATGTAAAAATCAACGTTAATCCAGCGATATAGTATGACCTTACGCAACAGCACCCCTGGTGGCGGGTTTGGGGAACTTGCGTTACTAATGGAAATATTTCCACATGTTATGGAATAATGTAAATCGGCATGTACAACGCGCGTGTGAAAGGGGCCCCAGTCGGTCATAGAGTGTAAAATGGCATGTAACCAATATATTTGGTATGTAAAAGTAGTTAATGTCCTACTCTGACGACAGGCCCTTTCACATTAGCGGTAATTTGAAATAGCATCAGA